>PVKN010022906.1:0-14971 GCA_004027915.1 Capromys pilorides | reverse complement strand
GTTCTTGCCACAAAAAAAATAAAAATAAAAAAGCTGTAATTATGTGAGATGGTGGATATATTGACTGGTTTCACTATAATAACCATCTCCCCATGGACACATGTATGCAGTACCAAAGTATACAGCATACTAAAAGACAAAAAAGCACAATTGGAAGAGACTTAATAAGCATCAAAACTAGACATAAATATGTTGGAATTTGACTTTGGGAAGATGAAAATGTTCTTGAGATGGATTATGGTGATAGTTACAAAACCGTAAATGTACTTAATACCATATATAAATGACTTTTATGTTACATATACTTTACCACAACAACAAAAAAAAAGAAGCAAATCAAGGAGGAAGACATAAGATATCAAACTACAAAGTGACAAGAATTTTAAATGCATATTGTTAAGTGAGAGAAGTCATTCTGAAAACATGATACATACTGTTATGCTAGCTATATGATGATGTACAGACAAAACTAAGCAGACAATAAAGTATCAGTGTTTTCCTGTTTCAGGGGAGAAACAGAAGAAATGTAAGAGATTTTTAAGCCACTAAAACCATTCCATATATACTGTGATGGTGGACAAGTGACATTACTCATTTGTCAAAATCCTTAGAATGTAACTGGATGTGAAAGACGCATCTGTAGTCCAAGCACTTTGGGAGGCTGTAGGGAAAAGATCCCATGTTCAAGCCCAACCTGGGCAACTTAGCAACTTAAAAGAGACTCTCTCAAAATTAAAAATAATTTTTTTAAATTTTTTTTTTTTATTATGGCCAGCTCAGCCTGGAGGTGGGGCTGGCGCAGCATGTGGTGCCGGGGATCAAACCACAGCCCTTGTGGTTGCCTAAGCAGGCACTTTAGACCACTGAACCATCTTGCCAGCCCCCTAAAAACAAATTTTAAAGGCTTGAAATATAGTTCAATGTGAAGGCCCTAGATTCAATGCCCAGTATTAAAAAAAAATAAAGAAAGGAACAAAGAATAAATCTTATAAACTACATACTTTAACCAATAATAACTTAACATTATTTCACCAATTACAACAAATATCTAGAGTTAACACACTAGGAAAAAGGAGAAGGTAGAAGTGAGCAAACAATTAAAGCCTGTACTTTTCTATATTATTTTTCTATAAACAAAAAGCTATTTTCATCTCCAAAAAAACTGGACTAATGGAGCATAGTAGCACAAGCATGTAATCCCAGCACTCAGAAGGCTAAGGCAGGGGGATAGATCACAGTGAGCTTGAGGCCAGCCCAGGCTACATAAGGTATTCAAGGCCAGCCAGAACTACATAACAAAACCCTGCCTCAAAAATAAGAAAACAAAAATTTTTAAGCTCAATTAAAAAAGATAAGACTATGAGGACAGAGAACTACCAAGGAAATATAAAGCATGAACAACACTATAAACAAATTAGACCAAACTACTCTAGAGCAGGGTAACATCCATTATTTTTAAACACACCTGAAATATTTCTCAAGTCAGATATTATACTAAGCCATAAATACATATCGTTAGGTAACTGAAATTATAGTGTCATCAAAATAGAATGAAATTAGGAACCAGTAACAGAAGAATTGGGGAAACTAACAAATATGTGGAAATTAAGAGTCCTACATAACAGATAAGTTAAAAATGAAATCACAGGGAAATTGTCTCACTTTTTTTTAACCCAGAATCGAACTCAGGGCCCTGTGTTTGCCTGATTAATTTTTTTTTAATTTTTATATATTTGGTACAGGGTTTCACTACACAGCTCAGACTCCTAGTGATCCTCCTGTTTTCAGCCTCCCCAGTGCTGAGATTACAGGCATGCACCACCATGGCCAGACTCATCCCAGGCTCAGCAAGCCCCAGTGGCAGGGCCTGAGGGGCATGCAGGACCAGAGATCAAACCATGGTCCCTGCGCTTGCCAAAGCAAGCTCTTAGTCTGCTGAGCTATCTCACCAGCCTAGTCTGGTCAACTTTTTGAGATGTAAAAAAGTACCATGTCATAAATCTTACAAGACGTAGCTAATGAACACACAAGAAAAATGTATAGCTATAAACATTTATATTACAAACTTTAAATCATAAAATCTAAATATCAGCAAAGGAAAAAAATTTAAACTAAAATGAAAATAACAAATACAAAATAGTAAAACTAAATTAATCCAAAACTAAATTAGCCCTTGGAAATATATTAAAAAAAAGTGCAGTGAGTTTGAAAAATCTTTCCATTTGGTAAGAAATAAAAAGCACTCAAATTACTGAGTCAGAAATGAAATAAAGAGGGCCGGCGAGATGGCTCAGTGGTCTAAAGTGCCTGCTTAGGAAAGCTTAGGAAACCACAGAGACCACAGTTCAATCCCCAGCACCACATGCTGTGTCAGTGCCACCCCTAGGGCAGTCTGAGCCGGCCATAAAAAAAAAAAAAAATAAGAAATAAGAAATGCCACTATCAAGCTTACATGGCTTATATCTAGATGTCCCCCACAAAGCTTCATGTAATCATAGGCAGGGAGTTTTGAGGGTGTCTAGATTAGGGTGTTTGAATATGGATTAAGGATGTGATAATGGAAACCACACACTGGGTATGAGAATGGTTGCCACCTGTCGATGAGCTTGTAGCACAATGGCACACATCTATAATCCCAGGACTTGGGAGCCAGAGGCAGGAGAATCATCATGAATTTAAGGCTAGCCTGGACTATACGGTGAGTTCAAGGCCAGTCTATTATAGAGTAACACCTTGTCTCAAAAAGCAAAGAAAAAAATCTCAAGTACACAAAAAGTACAAAACTGCCTCTTCCCTCAGATTTGTACCTTGAGACCCTCTCTCAAAAAAAGAAAGAAAAGAAAAAACACCTTAGTGTTTCAAAGATCCATGTTAAGAAAAGACGTCACAAAAATATTTGCAAATCATATATCTGACAAGAGAATTTTATCTAGAATATACAAAGAATTCTTATAACTCAAAAGTAAATAGATAAATAACCTAATTAAGAATGGATATCTTGGCTTGTATACAGATATGCCCCAAAGCTTCATGCACTCATAGGTGGGGCTTCTCAGAGGTGGTTGGATTTAGGGTATGATGCTGAGATTAAGAATGTGTGGTACTTGAGGCCGATGAGATGGCTCACCGGTCTAAAAGCACCTGCTTAGGCAAGTTTAGGGGGCCGTGATTCAATCCCTGGCACCATATGCTGTGCCAGTCCCTACCCCAGGGTAGGCTGAGCTGGCCATAATATATATATATATATATATATATATATATATATATATATATATACACACACACATACACACACACACACACACACATATATATATGAATGTGTGGTACTGGATGAGTCCACAAAGTTGGTCTAACATAGATCTGGGTGTGGATAATAGAAACCCCAACCTGGATGTGGGTGGCACCACCGAAAAGGTTTGCAGCCTAGATTGGATGAAAGGAAGAGAGAGGCTTGTTACTTACTGCCTTCTGCCTGCCATACCATAAACTGCTTTTCCTCTGTGATGTCTCTCTTTCATGATGGCCTGCCTTGCAGCCAGCTGACCATGGGCTAAAATAAACTTGTCGTCCTTCAACTTGTACATGTTGGGTATTTTGTCCCAGAAAAGTAACTAAGACAATAGATAAAAGAATTATGCAAAGAAGATATAGAAATAGCTAATAGGAGAAGGAAAAGTAAAAGAACTGAGATGTACTACGCTCACGTATTAACTCGCCCCAAGTACAATCATGTATTACAAACATCTACTGATAAAAATTCTCTAAAAATATTTTAAGTGGCTAATAAGTATTCAAAGAGATATTCAACACCATTAGCCACAGAGAAATACAGTAATCCCTCACCATTTTGCAGTCGGACTTTCATAGACTATTTCATGGGTTTTCAAAAACTATTAATCTAAATTATTTACCAGGGATTTTTCACTATATTGGGGGATTTTGCAGTACTGTATACTATACTGTATATGTATGTTGTTAAAATTACATAGGTTTATGAGTTTAGAAAATGTTTAACAACATTAGAAGTGTTTTTAAAAGTGTGGGAAAGGTTTATAAGAATGTGGGAAGGATTTATAAAGCCTTACAATATATATATATTAAAATAAATGTAAGGTCGCTACTTCACTAATTTTCATTTATCACAGGGGTGTCTGAAACATAACCACTGTAATTAATGAGGGACCACTGTATCACACTGAAACCCAAGATTCAGTAATACTAATAGGCAGTAATTAAAAATATTGGCAAGTGCTGATAAAGACATGAAGAAATTGGTACCATCACCATCTTAGTTCTTTCTTACTTTCTTCTTGCTGGGACAAAATACTTAAAAACAAGTTAAAGGAGGAGGAGTCTATTTTGGCTCAAAGTTTACAGAGGTTTCAGGCCACAGTCAGTTGGCTCTAAGCCTAGAAGCATGGCAGAGAAAAATTAGCTTACAGCATGCCAGACAGGAAGTAGAGAGCAAGGAAAGAGGTATGTCCAGGGGCCCACCTTCGCTAACCAGGCTTTACCCAACAACATCACATTTAGCTATATACTCATCAATAGATTAATCTCAAGGCCCAGTCTCCTCCCCAAAGCCCCAATGCTAAGAGCATGACTTAGACCAGAACAGACATACACTGCTAGTAGGGATGCAAAATGGTATGGTCACTTTGGATAATTATTTGGCGAATTCTTAAAAAGTTAAATACAAAATTACTACATATTAACTATAGCAATTGATACACACACACACACACACACACACACACACCCAGGAGAAATTAATCTATATGTCCACACAAAAATTCATATGTAAGATATAACACAACCATTATTAAATTTTTGTTTTGAAAATCCTGTACTATATGTATTCTTGCTTGTTACTGTTTTCCTATCTTTGTTTCTGCTATTTTTACTCTTTAAAATAAAATAAAAAATAAA
This sequence comes from Capromys pilorides, assembly GCA_004027915.1. Classification (NCBI taxonomy): domain Eukaryota; kingdom Metazoa; phylum Chordata; class Mammalia; order Rodentia; family Capromyidae; genus Capromys; species Capromys pilorides. Next base: position 10,039 of record PVKN010022906.1, on the reverse strand, counting down.
AATTCATATGTAAATGTTTATAGCAACACCATTTTTAAGTCAATGACAGAAAAAAGTTCAAGAGGCCAGGGAAATAGCTCAGTAGAATAGGTAGGGCCTGAGTTCAATCCCCACTCTAGGAAGAAAGAAACAAACAAACAAACAAACAAACAAAGAAAGAAAGAAAGAAAGAAAGATTGATTCATCAGTTAATGAGTGGGTAAACAAATTATTGCTATAATTAAAGCAAACTACTGGTATTCATCCATAAAAAGCAAGGTGGTGGTATTTGCTACCCTACAGATGAATCCTGAAAACAACATACTACGCAAAAAAAGTCACAAAAAACATATATTCCATTTATATGAGATACACACAATATATAAATCTATAGAACCAGAAAGGCAGTAATAGCTGCTTAGGACAATGGAAGACAGAGAAGTATTAATCAAAGTATAGAAGATTTCTTTTAGAAGAGAGAAAAATGTTCTAAAGTCAACTATAAACAATAATGGTACCTATCTATGAGTGTACCAAATGCCACTGAATGGTGTAAATTGTATGGTATGTGAATTACATACCACTAAAGCTGTTAAAATCTTTTTAAATAAGCCAATTAAGCACTCAACACAAAAAGTAAATAAAAGGAAATCAAAGTAAGCCTAAGGAAAATGTAAAAGATGAAAACTGTATTACTGAATTTTTAAAAAAGAAAAGTGGGCTGAATATGTAATTCAGCGGTAAAATTCTTGCCTAGCATGCATAAGGGTTTGGGCTCAATCCCCACCATTGCAAAGAAATTGAAGGAAAGCAACAGAATTAAACTTAAAAGGTTGGGGAAATAGCTCAATAAAATAAGTGCCTGGCTAGCACAAGGGCCTGAGTTCAATCCCCGGTCCCGCAAAAAACAAAAAGAATTAAACTTAAATCCCACAGCTATTTCCTTGGGTGAAAAATAAATGAAATAAACCCCCAAGCAGTTAAGAAAACAATGTATTTGTACAAAATTACAAATAGGAACATCACATATAAACTGAAAAATAAATATTGTGTATACGCTATTACAATTAACTAGGAATCCCTGTTGATTTCTAGAAAATCATAAATTACCAAAATTGACTCAATAAAAGTAAGAGTTTATGTAGAAAAGACTACAACCCTGAAAAGAACCCACAGACACAGTAGTTTTATGGATGATATTTTTCAAACATGAAAGAAAAACTATATACTTCAACTGTTCCAGGGACTGAAAAAAATCCTATTTTTATGAAAAATGCATAAAACTGACGAGGTGAGTGATTCTGACCTGTGAAATGGTCACCTGCAGAGTGGAGAAACAGCGAACACTGGGTTGGGGCTGACAGAGGAAACAAACATTCCCAAGCACTGTGCATGACTTAGCCAAAATTTGGTGTTGCACAGTGTGGTGGCACAGGCCTGCAACCCTAGCACCTGGGAGGGTGAGACAGAAAACATCACTGTGAGCTCAAGGCTAGCCTACACTGGACTATACAGTAAGTAAGACCTTATCTAAAATGCAAAAGTTGGTGTTATGGTTTGTATCTAGATTAGATGCTCTCTAAAGCTCTTGGGCTCATAGGTGGGGTTTGGGGAGCTTGGATCATGAAGGCATGTTACTCATCAGTGCACTAGTCCTCTGCTGAGTTCACAGCTAACTGGGACGTTGGCAGGTAAAGCCTGATTGGAGGAGGTGGGTCACTGGGGGAGTGACCTAGAAGGATCTCTCCCTCCCTATCTCCCTCTCTGATCTGTCTCTCTGCTTTCCACTGCCATGCCAAGAGCTGTCTCCTCTCTGCCATGCTACCCTGCACTGGAGCCATGGAGCCAGCTGATATTATGGAATGAAACCTCTATAAACCATGAGCCAAAATAAACCTTTCCGGGGCCGTCGAGATAGCTCAGCAGTCTAAAGCGCCTGCTTAGGCAAACTTAGGCAACTGCAGGGACCGTGGTTCAATACCCAGCACCACATGCTGAGCCAGTCATAACATAAATAGTTAAAAAAAAAAAAATTAGAAAAGGCAAAAATAAATAAATAAATAAAAATAAACCTTTCCTTCTTAAGAGTTCCAGAGTATTGAGTCTCAGCTACAAAGAGGCAGCTGGAGACTAAGAATTTCTAGTGACATAACCCACAGAAAGCAACTACCTTCCTCAGCACAGCTCAACGGTACAGACTTAGGAATTACAAGAGGTGGTGTTCAAAATGACCACTGTTAAATGGTCTGCAGGACTAGCAAGAAAACAAAACAGCAAAAGCTAAATTACTCCCCTAAGCTATTAGACCAAACTTAGACTGGTCACATTTTGCTTGGTATTTAAACAGTTCCATGACTTAGCTCAGCTCCAACAATGGTACTATAAATTTAACAGCCATCACTTAATAGTGTTATAGTCACCACTAGAACATCCTTCTTAGCTAATGAGATGTACCAGAAAATAATTGAGCTCTACAATTTTGTCATTATCCTATTATTTTATCTTATCCTTTGAATACTTTACACTACATTAAATTCTAAACAACAAAACAGATGTGGTGGCACACATCAATAATCCCAACATCTTGGAGCCTGGCAGGAGGATTGTTACCCTTGCTACCCTTGCTGGCTCAAGGCCAACCTGAACTACATAGCAAGATTCTGTTAAGAAAAAAAAAAGTCCTAGTCCTAAATTCAAAAAATTTTAGGGTCAGCTAGATAATTTAGCAGACTAAAGTGCCTGCTCCAGCAGAACACAGCGTGCCGTACCAGCCCCACCCCCAGGGCTCTCTGAGATGGCAATTGAGACTGGGCATGATGGTGTGTGCCAGTAATCCCAGCATTTGGGAGGTTGAAAATAGGAGAATCACTGATATTCTCTGTGTAGAGAGACCCTGTAGATCCTGTAGACCCTGTCCTAAATACATTCTTAAAAAAAATCACGGTTGGGGGTGTAGCTCAATGACAGAACATGTGCCTAGCATAAATAAGGGTCAGAGTGTCACATTCAGTGTAAAATAAAAAGTAAAAAATATACCTCATAAATTTCTAGTAAGAGGGGCTGGGGAGATACCTCCGTAGCACAAGTGCCTGCCTGGCAAGTGCAAGGTCATGAGTTTGAACCCCAGTTCCAAAAAAAAGAAAAATCTGGTAAGAATTGAACATTTTCTCCTTTTAAATACTTTACAGCTTAGGCCAGTAAATTTTTGTATTATCAGTGAGTGAAAGGAAAAATTAGCTTAACATTTATTATCTCATCTTAACACTACCTTTAATACAGAAGACCATCTATACTTTCGTGTATTTTTTAAGATATATAAGAAAATAACTGATTTCTCTAAAACAAAAGAAAAACTCCAAGGTGGAGAAAACTCGGCTTTAATCGGTAAAATTTTTGTATTACAGGCCACCCAAACAGCTCAGCGGATTAAAGCGCCTACAAGAAGGTGCAGGGACAGGGTATTTGAACCCTAGGTCTGCCTTGCTGGCTCCACCCCAGGGGCGCACTAAGAGGGCAACTGAGGCTGGGCCTGGTGGCACACGCCTGTAATCCCAGCTCTTGGGAGGCTGTAAACAGATGGATCACTACAAGTCCAATCTAGTAGTGAGACCTTGAACACCCTTAGACCCTACCATAAATATTAAAAAAAATTGTATTACATATAGGTCACTGCAAAGACAATTTCTTCACACTGGTGTAATAACAGTTAAAGTGGGCAATCCAGGCATTCTGAAATGGAAAAAAAGTAAATAAAAGTGGAGTAATTTAGGAATTCCTCTTGTAGGTCTTGAAAATATGAATTTAAATATTCATGGTTATTCAAATAAGAACTCAGGAAAATACTAAGAAAAGAAGTTATACAAAATAAGTTAGGAAACCTTATGTAAAAGTATGGCTTTAGCTAGGCATTGGGATACATGCCTGTAATACCAGTACTCAGGAGGCTGAAACAGGAGAATTGCCATGAGTTTTGGGCTATGAGTTCACAGACTACCTGAACTAAACAGAAAGACCCTATCTCAAAAAAAAAAAAAAATGTGGCTTTAATTATGGTCTATTGGTACACAACCTACAACTTAAAATCTCAAGCCCAGATCTCTTCTCTACTCTTCAAACCCAAACACATAATCTTAACATTCGCCCAACCAATTCCATTAACTCCCGACCAGCACTACCTCCACCACAAACTCACTATTAGCACCATACCTCGTTATTGGCAAAAGCATTCACCTTATCACCTGGACATTTTACCTTCCATATCCAGTTCACTAAGTGTAATCTTACCTAGTAAATAACTCTTGAATCAGTCCACTTTTTCCTATATCCATCAATATTTCCCTATTCCAGGGGCCAGCAAGATAGCTCATCAGCCTAAAACACCTGCTTAGGTAAGCTTAGGCAACCGCAGGGACCAAGGTTCAATCCCCAGTATCACCTGCTGCACCAGCCCTACCCCCAGGGCAGGCTGAGCCAGCTATAATATAAATAAACAATGTTTAAAAAAATATTTCCCTATTCCAATAACATCATCCTTTGTCTGACAAATAGTCACCCACTTTGTGTCCCTTATATAATTAATGCGACTCCCTGTTGCACCCTATCACAGTTGACCACTCTGCTACAGTGATCATTTTGAAACACAGATCTTACCATAGACTTCTACTTGTTTAAAACATTTTCACTGACTTTCCAAAATTCCAACAGCAGAGCCCTAAGTGCCTGCCACAGTACACAACACCTTGCAATCTGTACTTATACCATTTGCTCTTTGGTTCCTTAAAAATGCCACACTCTATCAACAGTATTTTTCGTGTTTTTCCTTCAAATAGAAGGCTCTTTCCCACCTCTTTTTTTTTTTTTTTTTTTTTTTTGAGACAGGGTCTCGTTACACAGTTCAGGTTGGCATGGAGCTCACTTTTGTAACCCAGGCTGGTCTGGAACTCACACCGATCCTCCTGCCTCAGCCTCCCAAGTGCTGGGATTACAGGCGTGCGCCACCACGCCCGGCCTAAAGTTTAAGGAATTTTTTTTTTTTTTTTTTTTTTTTTTTTTTTTTTTTTGTGGGGACCGGGTCCCATTCCTTCTGCCTAGTTAACCTGTCTTGAATTTTCAAGGACGTTTCATTAACAAGACCAGGTTATCTTACTCTATGCTTTCTTAGCATTTTAGTATTCAGAAGTTCCACTTTTATTTATATAACAATCTGAATTTTATCTACCTCTTTTTCTCATCTGTGAACACTAGGAAAGCAGAGACCAAAAAATGTCTCGGTTCACCCAAACATCCAGGCATACGGTGATTGCTTATAATATATATTCAATGAATTAAGTACCATACGGCACATTTATCACACAAAACAATTACTGCTCTTCAGCCATTACCAGACTATGACCTAACTATTCATCTGCTGTATCTAACATGAAAGACAGCCACTAGCCAAGCATGGACATTGAGCACCTGAAAAGTGTTAAAAACAATACCAGAGGCACTAATTTGTTCCTTTTCTTTTCTTTTTCTTGCCTTTGCCTTCTTCCTTTAGTTTCCCCTTATTTTTCCTTTCCCTTTTCCCTCCTATTTTCCAGCGCTGAGAATTGAAACCGAGGGTTTTGCAAAGAAATGCTCAACCACTAAGCTGAGCACCGCTAAACAGTCTATCCAAGCCCTAATAGATCGGCTCCTTCTGTATTTACTTTATGCGCCCTAGTTTTCCAGGCTATTTGCAGCTGCATCACATCTTCGTGGATTGTAAGTCTGGTATTCTAGGCTGGAGACTCCCTTACTGATACAAAGCAGGGTCTAGAGAAGCTCAGCTGGCAGGGAGCCTCAAAACTAGACCTGGAGTGTACATAATCCACAATATTTCCTCAGGGGGAGTCGTGCACTTCACTTAAACTAATTGCTTATTATCTTTCCAACAACCTATTCCCTGGGCAACCACGCTGTCCAATCCTACCCACCTTCTCCAAAAAAAAGCCTTTCTTAACTACACGCTCCGGGAATACCGGCTCCCCTGAACATCTGTTGTAGTTCAAAAGGCCCAGGACTCAGCGGGGGGTGGGGGTGGGGAGGATGAGACAAATCTTCACCAGAAAGAGCCCGCGCGGAGGGCGGCCCGCCAGCCGCCGGCCGAGCCAGGGCCGGGGCGCTCGGAGGGCGCCTGCGTATCTGACAGGCTCCGTGACCCGCGCGAGCCGGGCGCTGCGCAGGCGGTCCCGGCCCGCGCGCTCCCCGCTCCCGCCTCGCTCACCTTCGCGCAGGTCCGCCCGCTCCGCGTGTAGCTGTATCTCGGCGGCGGGGGCGGATGAGCGATACCTCTGGGGCACGCCTGCAGCCACGCCTCGGCCTCCTCATCCTCCCGGTCCTCCGCGTCCTCGTCGTCGGAATTCGCCTGCGGTTGGAACTTGCAGTGAGAGTCTGGGTCCAACTCCCGCCCCGCCTCTTCCACCACCTCCGCCGTCACGATCTCAACCGAGATTGCTGGCTCCTCCACCACTGCCGCCGCCTCCACCGTGTGCTCCTCTTTGTTCTTTTCCCCTGCCACAACCTCTTCCTCCACCACCGCCGCCGCTTTCTCCTCCTCTTCTTCTTCCTCCTCCTCCTCCTCCTCCTCTAGCTCGCCCGGCCAAGGTAGATCCTCAGGCTCCATGTTAGCGTCTGGCAGCGGGCGGCTGAGGAGGAGGGGGAAGAGGACACGGAGGGGCGGGGTCGCGAGCTGACTGGCGGTTGCTGCCGCGCGCAGGCGCAGATGCCGCCGCGGCCTCGCGCGAGGCGGGGCTGGGAGACAGCGCGCCCGTTGCTAAGGACGCCCCGCGGGGCTGGCGGGAAGGCCTTAAGTGCGGTGATCGCCAGAAGCTGCAAAGCTGCCTTGCTCCCGTCACTAACTAGGATCTTTCTCATAACAATAAAACCGGACCGGGGGAGCTAGGGCGATAGCTCCATGGCACAGGTGCCTGCCTGGCAAGTGAAAGGTCATGAGTTCGAACCCCGGTCCCGCAAAAAAAAAAAAAAAAAAAAAAAACCAAAACCGGACCGGGCTGCTCTTAGATCACAGAGGGCTCCCGCACAGGGTGAATTTAACCCCTATTTTTGCTCCTGCACCCAGAAGAGGTCAAATCATAGTAGAAAACTCGCGGTAACCACGCTGGTAAATGATAGACTTTTTAAAGGGTTTTACAGTTTAGTGCCTATTACATGGAGAGAAAGGAACATGAACCTTATGGTAGAAAAGACAGAGTTGGGGAGAGGGAATTAGGTTAAGAATTGAAATGTGACCGCAGAGATCATTTGAACCTCGGTATCACCTTTTATGTGTGACTTAGAGTCTATAAAATGAAGGAAATACATCTCAGGATGGTTGTGTTAATTACAGAGACTAAAAGAATTAGCAAATATGGAAGTCTTAATGATAGGTATTACTCGTTGGTTATTGTACAATAACTTGTTAAATGCTCACATTTCTGTAAGGTAAGTATTACTACCAGATCAGCATAAACTGATCTGAAAATCGCAAACTAATGACTTGTTCTTGACCAAAAAGTGGGAAGGGACGGTGAGGAAATAAACCTGTGCATCTGAAGACTAGCCTGATGCTGCGAAATAAACCTCAGAGTTGTTAGGAGCAGGCCTGGTATTTACAGCTACACTGATACATCTTTTGTTGAACATAAACATCTCATAGTGTGCTGTCTTAGTTGTTTTGTTTTGCTAATAATAAGGCTGTAAATGTTAAAGAGCACAGGTTTATTTTAGCTTACATATCTAGAGATCCAAGGCCAAGGGCCTATATCTTTTCTTTTTTTTTTTTAAGTGGTACTTAGGATCAAACTCGGGACCTTGCTCTTACAAAGGGCCTACATTCGATGATGGTGTTCTTGCTGGTAGAGTGCTGACGCATAGCCAGAAACAGGTGCACATGTGTGTGTCTTCCAGTCTCTTTCCCTCTTCTTATAAAGCCACCAGTGTTCAAACTGCTGGCCTTATCTAATCCTAATCACCTCCCAAAGGTGCACTTCGAAACACCACAGTTAGGTTAAGTTTCTGCCCTCTTAGTACCTCACAATGAAGATTCATCTCCAACATGACTCTCAGAGGCAACAAATAATTATTCAAACCACAGCAAACATCAATATCATACAGGTTTATTCTGTGACTGTGATGAAGCAAGACCACTTCATAATCTTGCCTAAACACAGACAAAAGCAGTATTGCTGTACAAATCACAAGTGCATCAAGCATCCTCCTCTTTTATGTCATTTGTGGGTCTGCTGCATCTTTTATCAATTACTGTCTACCCTGTCTGTATTCTCCCCTACTAGATAAGATTCATTAAGAGACAGAGTCAAAGAATCACCCTCACTTTGACACCCAGTTCAGAGCAAAACTCCACTTTATTTTTTTTTTTTAATTTTTTATTTTTATTTTTGGTGGTACCAAGGATGGAACTCATGGCTTTGCTCTTGCCAGGCAAGCACTTATTCCACTGAGCCATCTCCCAGGCCCCAACTCTGCTTCTTTAAACTTTATCCCATAATCAATTCACACATGCTCAAGTCCTATCACTCTTAATAGCATTCTCTTATGCAAATACTTTATAATGCTCCATGATGTGTGTTCTCCATGTTGGAATGAATAACAAGACCAACTTTGTGCTCCTGATAATCTTTAGCTCTCTAGAGCAATGACACATGAACTTACTGTCAGTAGTGTGCATTCCCAGTTACCAGAACTCTGGTTTCTGCTCAGAAACATAATGCCTCATAATCAGGGGTTTATGGAGTGCTTTCTAGTTCCCAGGCTCCATGCTAGGATAGGGAGTGGGAATCCTGCCTCCTAAAAAGCAGTATCTCTAAGGCCCAGAAAGTGTACCCACGCGTATTTCCTGCTGGTCACAGTAGCACCAGGCAGCAGATGGAGCTGCCAAGGAAGATAGGAGTAATGTTTTTCATTACCTAGGCTCTGTCATTTAGACTCTTCCCATTGCCTGCATTGTGTTCCCGTTTGTGTCTGTTCTCATCCCTGAATAGAGTTCAGCTTTTGCACAAATCAAGCTTCAGAAATTCTGTTTCCTCAAGGCAAGATGTCTCTGATGTGCAGAGAGCTTCAGGCACCTGAAGAGAACAGTGATTCTGAATACTGTGTGCTCTCTTATTCCTTGGCTCCATTTTCCATCATAGCTGCCATAGAGATCATTTTTTAATTTTTTTTTTTGTACCTAGGATTGAATTCAGAACTTTTCACTTGCCAAGAAGGCACTGTGCTGCTCAGCTATATAATGGGCACCACCTTAGAGATCTGATATAGAATGGTACCGAAGAGAGTTTTAGAGATGTCATAAACTGCTCTCTCAACAATACACTTTTGTAATAAATTAATTTTATTGATAATGTATATTTTAAATATATATAATAATCACATTCATCATAAGGAATTTGTATCTGTACATGACATATCCTCTTGAATTTTTTATTTAAATGAGAACAAAAACAACAACAACAAAGACAAAAAGCAATAAAAACAATAAAAATGGTACAGAATTTCAAAATAAGAATAGGAGATTAACAAAGGTTGTTATGTTTTTTATGTATTTAGTACGGGGTCTCATTACACAGATTGGATCCTCCTGTTTTCAGCCTCCCAAGTGCTGGGATTATAGGAGCATGCCATCATGCCCAGTCTCAGTTGCTCTCTCAGGGCACCTAGGGGGCAAGGCTGGCACAGTCCCTGTGTCTGCCTAAGCAGGTGCTTTAATCACTGAGCTATCTGGCTGGCCCTCAGAGGTTGTTCTCTTACATATTGTTATCATTAAATTTGTTGCTCGGATTGCCAGATATAGGCATACAAGATTTATCAAACAATTGCACATTAAGTCTTCTTTTCAATAAACCTTAATTTTTTTCCTTGACCTTTTTTTTTAATTTATGTTATGGCCAGCTCAGCCTAACCTGGGGGTGGGGCTGGTGCAACCTGTGAGTTATCTCTCAACAATACATAGCTGACCCCTCCTTGACCTTTTTTAAAAATATATTTTAAAGAAAAAATTAAAATAAAAGCAGAGAAATAA
>PVKN010022905.1:0-14992 GCA_004027915.1 Capromys pilorides | reverse complement strand
CTCCAGGCTTTCGTTGGATTTTGGCAATATCACATTCATCTCAACCTTTATCTTACATGGGTGCATTCCCTGGGTGTGCTTGTCTCTTATGACTTCTTAGCTTGAAAGTCTGGGCAGGAACTCCATGTCTAAACAGCGACTCATCCGTGGCTGTGATGGCCATATCTCTTTGGAAGACTTTTCTTCCAACCAGAGAGACCAAGACACGCTGGTTGCAGAGCTCATTGTGGAGCAGGAAGTCACTGATTCCTCTCCTAGTAGTTCAGGGAAACTTCCAACTCAACAGTTCCAAAACTAATTCTCATCATAACTGTCTCTTACTTCCAGCAACCCAGCACTTGCAAATACAGTCCTAAGTATGTAGTATGCTGTATCATCAGAACTTGTGCAAGGAAACTATTATTAGCTCCTGTTCCTAATATTCATGGCTTAATAAGCTAAACCTTGCAAATGCTAATTCTACCCCCTGTGAAGCTGTCTTTGAAACTCATTCTACCACCTTTATTTAGGTTATTTTTATTCCAGTCTCAGCTCCTCAACTCTATTCTCTACTTTCCCCTGGGGAAAATTTCTACCTAGAACAACTTTATCATGTCACTTCTTGTACAACATCCTTTAATAACTTTACAGTGTTGGGAATAAAACAGATCTGTACACATGAGCACATAGAATTCCTTAGCTGTTGATAACAGATATTCCTAAAGAAACTTTCAAGACAAACATTCTTTTGATGGCTCCCAAAGACCTTTTAAAATCCCATAGTACTAGATAATCTGTTTTATTTATATTACATCAGTCTAAACATTTTATACACTACCCATATTCAAGTAGTTGCTGCTGGTCAGGAGGCTATCTTGTAGCACACTATCATCCTCATACCTTGACATCACCCAAAAGGAATATGATGCATATGTAGTTTTAGTTCGTGTGGCAGTCTTAATGGGGAAAATATTATGATTTCAATATGGCAATTAAGAAATCTGGAACAGAGAGGCTCATGGTTCTTCCCTGTAAGCCATAATTTAGCATTCTTATGTGGAAATTGGGGTTAATGATACTGTTTCATAAGCTAAGTCCTAATTTAAGTGGATGCCAAACACAGACAGCAGTATGTATCAAATTTGTTCAGCAACAATAATAACGACAAGGATTGTAGTGTCATATCATCCTCTGAGAGAATGTAGTCCTATATAAAAAAATACTATCCAAGATAAAGTTGGTCTGACCATATCAAGGGACTGAACTACTGCTCTTTCTTCTTGCCCAAGCTCCATTGCTTAGAATCAGGGAGACGTCTAACACAAGCACCTGTGGTTGCTCTGGCCACATTCAGTCATTTGATGAATATTGCTCTTGGATCTTTCTTATGGAAGTCATGGAAATTACAAATCATATATATATATATATATATATATATATATATATATATATATATCATCCATTCTCAAATGGTACAATACTTTTCCTAGCCTATTAATCCCTACACAGCTCTACATTTTTCCATATTGTTAGCAGATGTCTCTACCCTGAGTTAGTCCATCAGTCCCTTGGAAGGAAACGTGTGTATCTTACTTAGTTTTGAATTTCTCACTGCTTCCCAGCCAGCACTAAAAAAACAGAAATAAAGTTTAGCCCAAGGCTTATACCTGAAAAATGACTGAAAATAAAACCAAAGTTATTAAAGGCAGAGTGGAGGTCACAAACAGGTAGGATCTTCACCCACGAGAGTTTGCCCTGCAGCTACCTGAGACATCAGGTCTGCCTGCTCTCACAGGTAGATTGGAACGCTCATCTGCTGGCTGATAGGAGAAGATGCCTTTGGTGTAGTTTCTGCTCTGCCTGCTTGCACAGCTCCGGGATGAAGGAGAAGATCTGAAGGTCTTGCTAGGGGATGAGGGCAGGCTCTGCACCTGCTGAAATGGCCCTAGTGTGGGATCCCCGGGGGCCATCATCCCATTTGCTCAAGGCCCAGCAGAGGTGACTCTGAAGCACCTTTGAAAAAATTTGACATTTGAAACAGAAGGGAGGAAAATGTGTTCGTGTGGTCATCATTAGAAAATCTAAATGTTGCTCAGCTTTCTTATTTTTATTTTATTATTTAGAATTGATTTTCATTAGAAGGGGAAAGTACTAAAACCATTTCAAGTCTTAGGGCTTCCAAAAGGTTTGATGGGGCTCTGATTTTTAAAAAGTTAGTAGCTGTCTGGGATGAGGTGACATGCCTGTCACAGAATGCACTTCTTCCTGCGTGGTGTATGACCTAACTAGAATCTGCCCAGGGCATGGCTTAGATAACTAATTAGGTCACAATTATATATGCAAATTAATAAACCCAAATCCTATGTCTGATCTTTTTTTCTATTCACATGCTTAAGCATACTTTTTTTTTTTTTTTAAAGATAAATAATTCTATTTTTTCCACTAAGGTACTCCACAAAGGTTTTTAAAAAGCTAGACCAGGTAATTCTATGCTGTTTAGTGGATTTCTATTGCACATCATAACAAAAGAAAAAGTCAGCCAAGCATGAATAGGGTTTCTTATAAACACACATTTTTAAGTTCCAAAGATAAAAAGCTCATGCAAATGTCAACTTGAATGTTAAGTGGAGTTTTGATGGGCTTACATTGAATATTCCCTAGGTTTTTCTCACACAAAATACTTCACTGGGGCATCTTTTCAGTGTAAGTTTACTGCTCAATTGAAAGTTCCTGCAGTATCAGGAGGAAACAAGACAGGCGCGATCTAATGAATACACAGACTTTTATTTTCCGTATTGACTGACTTGGATTAGAAACTAAAAGCAGACGGGTTGCTTGTTACTACTTAATAAAGTTTCCTTAGTTCTTTAAAATTGTATCAACCTTGGCTTCTGTTCTGTGTTGGTGGTTGGTATCTTCAATCTACTGAGCCATCAGAATGACTATGCTTCAAGTTCCTGTAGTGAAGAGCAGGCACCTCCAGCTGTGCCTCTCATAGGTTCTGTCTTTTTCCACTGAGGCCCATGGAGCTTGTCCTACTCTTTTTCCACAACCTTTTCCACAACCCAACCTCCCAGGATTCACCCACAGCCCAATTAGCTCCCCCACGTGACCCCTCAAGCCCTGTTCCCTGGAATTTCTGGGATCCACATTCTATAATGAGAAGAAACAAAATAAACAATACCTCCCCCGCCACACACGTCTAAAAATTTTACAGAATTTCCATCCTTAATGGAGGGGGCATTTTTTAAATTAATTTTTTGTCTCCCTATGTAGTGGTAGTTAACCTTGAATTTGTTAGGTGGCCCACACTGACCTCAAACTCACAGTGATCTTCATGCCTCAGTTTCCCGAGTGCTGCATTACAGGCTTTGTGCACCATGCCTAATCTGTAGAACACTGTATTACTTGTTGTTTCCACCACATGTTTCCAAACACAAGACAAAGATGCCCCATGACGATCAAAATCCCAGAGCTGCAATTCAACATTTTTAGTTTAACACATATATGAAAATTTTGAAATTATGATTTTGTTCTATCTTTTCAATTGCTAAGTTTCTAGAGATCAAGTAGAAATCATATCAACTTTTACCATTCTGTAAAAATTTGTTGATACATTCATATATGGTTCTCTAATTTTCAAATTTGCTGAATCATCCTCTCATTTTTCAAAATTGAGAAAACATTTTCAGATTTGCTCTGGTCTGATTCTTGTTTAGTTGGAACTGTGAAAAATTTGAAGTCTTTAAGCTGTTCTTAATTTCTATTCTAATTCTTTCCATAGCCCTTCCTGCTTTTCCTCTCCCATTCTGTTTTTGGTTTGCTTGTTTCATATAGGGCCTTATTATATAATACAGGGTGGTTTTGCACTTGTTCATGTAGCCTAGGATGGCCTTGAACTAGCACTGATTCTCTAGCTTCAGCCCCCCAAGTCCTGGGATTACAGGCATGCATCACCAAGCCTAGCACCCAGTTTCAGGGCACTATGTCATGCTTAACTCTATTCTCAATGTTTCCCAGAGTAAAGGTTTCCACATTTGGCATCTGAATCCTAAAACTTGCTCATATAACAGCTCATTGGACTGATCCTTCTTCATTCCTCACACTTACTACATTGCTGCAAATTAAAACTTGAACCTATGACCTTCACCTACAAACTTTTTCTAACTATGGTACAAATCTTTTCTTCTTATCAAAAATAATGTACTCATCCTCTAGCCCATCCTGTGAATCAGCAGGAAATTAAGATCTTCCATAATCTCACTGCCATCTAATTACCTAAAGAATATTTTTAGCTCTGAAATATTCATATAGTCTATTGGTTACTCTCCTCATCCTGCTGCATGTAACTTGTCCAGTAACCTGCTCTGGTTCAGGCTTTTATCAGTGGTGAAATTTTGATACATTTTTTAACTTGCCTTCCTACAGCTAGCTTTATTCTACTTCTAATGAACCCTCAAGCAATCCTTCGTGATGATAAAAATGTCCATGTCAGTCCACTTGTGAAATTATTTTTAAAACTACCAGTTATCTTTGTGTAGATCCTTGAATTTCCCAATTATTTCCTAGAGATGTGTCACTGTGGGTTATGATTTTCTTCTCCACCTGAAGTACTTCTCTGCTCCCACATTTGATTAGCTATTCTTCACTTGTCCCTTAGAACACTGCCAAGTATCATCTCCTCTAGGAAGTCTCCCGACTTAGGACATCCCATGTTGAATTAGGCTTATCAGTAGATCTAGAATGAGTATACATTGCATCTTTCACACTTGTTTCGCTTATCTAGCTCCACAAAGGCCGAAGAGCTCTTTGAGGGTAGTGGTTATATCTTATGCATGTAGGTGATCCTAGTGTTTTGCAAGATGCCACACACAAAATAATTTTAAAAAATTAGATTGAGTTTGTTCTTGCAAAAAAAATATGATTCCAATGTTGAAAGACTGGAAAAGTAGAAGGATAAATGCTTTCTTTTGACCTTTATTTTTAAGTATTCAGAATACAAAACTTATGAAATAAATCATGCTGTCATTTGCTACAGAGGTTATTCTAATTGTTTCTCATTTTTTGTCAAATAAAATTTCCCAAGGAACAGTGTCTTAGATAAACATTTGACTGAAGTTGCTTGTCAACAAAGAATTTTACCCAGAGTCATAGCAGTTGTCCCAGGTGACCTTGAGAGAGTCCCCACATGTACATAATGAAAATTGGCTTCTCAAAAGCAAAATTTCAGTGCTATCAAATCAAGTACTTATGATTAAAAGGTTTTTTTTTCTTCATTGGTAATGATTTCTGCTTTATTCTACTGTTGCTTAAGTTTTCCCTTGCAATGTGAAAGGAGAGCTTGCATGAATTTTTCATACTTGGCAAAAAA
Organism: Capromys pilorides; assembly: GCA_004027915.1. Taxonomy (NCBI): domain Eukaryota; kingdom Metazoa; phylum Chordata; class Mammalia; order Rodentia; family Capromyidae; genus Capromys; species Capromys pilorides. Next base: position 9,642 of record PVKN010022905.1, on the reverse strand, counting down.
TATAATAACTCAAAGTAAAGATCATAAAAGAAAAATATTCCGGTATTTGGTGGAAAAGCTAGCAGAGACAGAAAGTCACAAATGGTACTTTCTGGTGCCAAAGATGTGCAGAAGGAAGGGCAAAAACTGAGGAGACTGAAAACAGAAATTCTCATTATCGTGAATGATTGCTTAAGCAAGGTTAGGCTTTTGAGCCTTATAGACTATTAAGTTTAGGATGGCAAATAGCAAAATGTTAGTGCTAATTAGACATCCAATGAAATGTCACACGGAAAGGTTAACTCTTTTAAAGAATGTTATATATTCTTGTACTTAAAATGTCGTGTTTTTTAGATTATTTGTTTTGTTTTACTGTTAAGATCATTCTAACTGGCATAACGTTTTAATGTAAAATGGAAACATAGTTACATGATTTAAACAATGCAGAATTTTTCAATGCAGACATTGAAAAACTTCATGGAGTGTTGTCCATGCTGCACATTTTCTGGAGGTATAACATTTTTTATGCTCTTTTAACCTCTCTATTTTTTGACAGTGAGGCCCCCCAGCTTGAGACCTTACCTATAGCTATTTATATGACATGCTCAGTACCATGCCTTCTAAGTGCTTCAGTCTTTGGTTTATTTCATGCATCATGTCTACAAAATAAAAATTTTAAAAGGGACTTTAAATGAAATTGAATAGTTTTAAAAAGTTGGTCTGTGTAATTTAGGTGAAATCTTACTGTAATGAGATCCTTTCTTCTTTTAAATGTAAACAAATCTAATAATCCTATATAAATTTATTTTATGATGTTCAAAAAAGAAAAACTTCATACATATATATTTGTGCAGAAAGATAATATAAATTCTGTTTTCAGTTCACCTAAATATCAATATCCACACATACAGATTTTCTCTACATTTCTTATCATTTGCAAGTTTTGGAGTAAAGGCCCCTGACAAAATTTAAATACTTGTTAGAGCAGGACATTTTGTGCATAGAACACTATTTATGCACTGCATAAAAATGAGTTAAAATATTAGAGTAACCTTTGCTCCTTCATTTGAAACCGTCCCATTTAATAATTTCCATAGTGACTGAAGAACAGAGTTATTTTGGTCTACACAGATCTGATCCTATGCAGAGCAGAAAACAACAAAGGGATTGGGTCACAGAGAAACGTTGGAATGAAGCAGATCTGGTCCCTGGCCCTGTGGGGCTTCCATTCCAGCAGGGGAAGAATTTTAAAACATGATTTCCAATAGCAACAAGAGCTATGAAGAAGCAGAGTAGGGTTTAGAGTTTGCTATATCCCTTACATCCACCACAGTAATAACAGGCAGCCTCTTACAGCTTCTCCCCAGGGGTGGAGGTGACAGGAGAGGCAGGAACACCTGGATAGGGCTCCCTTCTTCCCTTCCTCTGCTGCACTGGTCCTTGACCCCTGTGCAGTGGGTGGGAGAGTGTGGGAGTCACAGATGACCACCATGTCATTTTCCTCTCTGCCCAACCTGTGAAGAGACTGAACTGCTTCCTGTCGCCACTAAAATAACTAGGACTCAAGGTGCGGAGGAACTCGGCTCCAGTCTCTGAACAAGCAAATGCCCAACCCAGGCAGCACAGCATCCTTAAAGCTTTTTAGGGCCAATTCGACCACAAAAGTCATCACACAGTTTGCTGGGCACGGTGGTTCAGGCCTGTAGTCCCAGCACTTGGGAGGCTGAGGCAGGAGGATTGGTGCACATTCGAGACCAACCTGGGCTACAAAACTGAGCTCAAGGCCAGCCTGAACTGCATAACGAGACCCTGTCTCAAAAAGACAAAAACCAACAACAACAAAAAGTCATCACACACCGACCTGTTCTTGAGAACCTACTAAGTTCCAGGAGCTTTGATTCCCACTCAGACCCCGTGGCGTGGAGCCATTGCTACCCATAGTGCACAGACAAGGAAAGGAGGTCTAGGGAGAGCAAACAACTTGTTCAAAATAAAGGTGAGTCTTTAACAAAAACTAAACTTCGCAGCCAGTGAGATGGCTCAACGGTCTAAAGCACCTGCTTAGGCAAGCTTAGGCCATGGTTCAATCTGCAGCACCACAAGCTCTGCCAGCCCCACCCCCAGGGCAGGCTGAGCTGGCCATTAAAAATAATAATAATAAAACTTAAAAAAAAAAAAAACAAAACTTTGCCACTGTACTCTCTCTAAAAAGTACATATGCTTGGACTTGAAGGTGTTGATTTGAACCACGAACTAGGGTTAATATGATTAAGAACTAGATTGATCAGATAACAAAATCCCAAAGTACAGATCTATACTGTAGAATGCAGCACTGTATTTGGATTCAGGTTGAAACACTAATTACTTGCTAATTCTTTTATGCTCACATTTACTATTATATACCCTTCAGATCATAATCAACTGAATCCACTCGGTGAAAGCTCATTGGCACTGTACCAGTCTCTGTTTTTCAGAGGATCGGAGGCTCCTGAGGTCTACAGGCCATGTGACCTTGGTTCTGAGTGCTCTTAGAAAGCAGAAGTGTGTATGCATTCTGTGCACTCCTTACAGTGCTTTCCTCTTCATACAATTGCCGAACAGCTATTAATAGCCAAAGCGGCTATTTTTAGCACAGAAAATATTTTAGTGATTAAGAGCAGGGTCCATCGCCCTGCTCTACAATTTACCACAACTCATTTGCTGCCTACTGAAGATTTCATTTTTATTTTATTCTTTGATGCTCATTATGTAGCTGAATGCTCATTAGAGACCAGGGACTATTCCATACACCTCCTATTTAAGTTTTTTAATAGTGACTGGACTAAATTTACCTCTATTTCATAGAGAAAGAACCTGAGCTCAAAATGGAAGGAATGCATTGTTGAGGGTCATACAATTAATGCTCTGTAAGCAGCCCCTGGGCCTTTGTATCTCTGACTTATAGCCTGTGACAGTATGATACAATAGCATAAGGTACGGGGTAAGCCATGCTCTGTGGACTAAGCACATAGACCCTGCAGGATTTAAAAAATATGCCTTCTTCTCAGTTTTGTCGAAGGACTTGGACTTGAAGGGTTGTGATTTGCAGCCAGTCTGTCTGTGGCTCAAATATTCAAGGGATACATTTTTGGGAACCTGGAAAGAGCACAGTCTGAGGGTTTGAACTATGGAATGGGTTGCTATAGTGCATCAAGGCAAGCACACAGCCCTTCAGCTGAGACTCAGTTTCCTGTAGCTCTGGGAAAGCAGAAATAATCTTGTCTAACTCATTGGGCAATGATTACTACGTATGTGACATTAAGCACAGAACTGAGCTCTGTTCCTACCATCTGAACAGTGACCATGGACACTGAGTCGACATCTAATATGCAACACCATTCTCAGCCACAGTGGCTTTACTAGGAAGCCTCTGGATAGCCTGTGGGACATGAAGGAACAAATAGCTCTGAGCATGAGTTCTACCCAGGGTTAGCCTTGGGAGGACAAAAGGATGTGGACCGAGGCTGAATTTCTGTACCCAAGCATTGACCCCCTCAGGTTAAACTCTGTCCATTTCACCCTGGTGACTACTAGGGAATCAGACAATAGCCGCGCCCTCAGTGACCGAGGCTGCCTGTCCTGACAAGACACACTTATGCTGCAGTTGAAGTAAAACACAATGAGATCTTTTTTCTATGTCAACCTAGAGTGTCTTTTCTATAAATGCAAACCCACAGAGGCTCCTCCACCCTGACAGTACTCTGCACCCCTCAAAGCACATTTGAGGGTTTGTGAGTTGCTCTCTCTGCTTCTCTTGGGCCTGACATGATTCTGGGAAATGAGTCACCAATCTGAGCCTCAGGCTGCACATCTTTTGCCAGAAAGGGCTTCCTCTGTCTTTATCCTGAGATAAATCTGTGTTTCTTGAGCCAGAACTACAGGTTCCACGCAAATCTAGTCACATTCTCACATGCAAAACTCCAATTTACTGTGGAATTTAAATTTCTGGTTTGGAAATCCTTACCCGCCAATTATTCTCTTCCCTACTTACCCCAAATTATTTACAGCTTCTGTCAGGTTCAGTAAAACCCCCACTATTCAGCTCAATCTGTTTTAATGACTTCCTCTGCCATCTCAACACACATATACATGAACCTTGGAGAAGAGCTGTAGTCTTGTAGCTGCAGTTGTTCAGAGCAGGGCTTCCCTGCCATACCAGGTGGCTATGAATCTCAGGAGGTTTTGGCCCAGCAAAACGCCATTTAACTCTAAAGCCTCACTATCCAGAGTGGAAACCATGGACCCAGAGCTTTAACATCAATCAGAAGCTGTTCCTAACTGCGAAGACTACAGAAGAGCGTGCCCTCCTCAGACCCACTGATTTAGACCTGCAGTCTACCCAGGCCTCAAGCCGCCCATCGCACTGGATGAGAGATACTGAGAGATGCTGCCTTCGTGGGCACCCAGCCCCTCCTTCTCTGGGAAGACCATCTGACCCACAACTGACTTTCCACATTATCTCACAGCGGTGCCCAGCTCAGGTTCCCGAACTCAGTTCAGTGTGTAACCTTAGGCAATATCTTGAACTACCAAGGAGCTTTGTTTCTGCTTCATTAACAGGGAAATGCTCAGCCCTGCTGTACTGTCTCCTTGCTATGAAGCGTGACCTCACCTCTGGAGGCACTGTGCTGGTATCAAAGCCAAAGGTGCATGCTGGGATATCCAACCAGACTCACTTGAATCTGAAAAGGTGTGTGTGTGTGTGTGTGTGTGTGTACACGCAAGCACTCAGGAGTTTCTAAGTACAGAATTGGGCCATATATGACAAATTTTGCCCTACTTAATTTAGAATGTAACCTAATTCTCTGACTACTTGCCAAAAAAAGAATTCTTTCTTTTTTCCTGTAAATCTCAGAAGGGCTCCTAAAATGGATAAGCCCTCAGGGACTCCCCGACATGTTTTCACGCTCAGGTGACTGAGATCACTGGGTTTTCTTTCAAATAAGTGTTAGATTTGGAGCAGGTACTCAGATTGACAGACTACAGGGAAAGGTGGGCAGCCTTTTCAAAAATCTCTATTGTCTTAGAGTTTACTCATCTCAAGTGAAGGCTAGTGAAGAAATGGGGATGAGACAGGAGATGAAATGACTGAAAGAAGAGGAAGAGGACTGGGAGAATGAGAACAGTTCTGTTTGGCATATTCTTGCTATAAAGGAAACTCTATATGGCAGGTACATGTTCTGGTATTTTAGATACAGCAGAAGCAGGATCCACAAGACTTCTTTACTCTGCATGGTTCACACTTTGGTGGTGTGGGAAGAAGAGAAAGGGAGCTGCGGGAAAGGAAGCAAACAACTGGGATAATTTGGGGCAGTAAAAGGTGTTTTGAGGGATATAGTTACTGGGAAGTTCTTTTTATGATTGGATAATCAACAAGGCTCCTCTGGGTAAGGAGAGGAAGTTGATGCAGACAGTGGGCAGAGCTTCCTAGGGAACATGAATTCTCCAAGAATGAGCTATTAGCTTTTGGGAAGCAGAGGAAAGATGAGAGGAGAGGTAAGCAGGTAAGCGAACGTTGTATGCCTGAGCCCTGTGGTTATGGTCCCACGTTGCATACACCAGCCCTGTGGGTGTGGTCAGGGTTGTGGTAATGCTTCTGAGGGCCATAGCCAGTCACTGCCAGCCCAACTAGGGATAAACTCAGTATAGAAATCAAAATCTCCACATCTTAGCACGGCAGCACTTCGTAGACAGAAGGCGGGAGAGTACTGGTGCCTTTCCCCACATGTGTCAATACTTTGATTCCTTTATTGTTTACTAATATCATATGACATGTACTGTGTCTCTGTGTACAGTTAACATTTTGGGGAGGTTTCAAACTCAGGGCATTGTGAATACAAGGCAGGACTTCTAGCCCTGAGACACATCCCAAGCCCATCTAACATTGTTATGAAGATAAATAAATCAGTGTGAAGTAGCAGGAGACACAAAATCAGAGGCAATCAATGATCTCCCGTTGTAACAGTGGTTCTCAAACTGTGAGCTTGCTTGTTACATGTGAAAAACAGTAGGATTCCATCCAGCTACATATTAAATAAGACTCCTTAGGGTGAGCCTACATGTTCTATTCCATAGACAATGCTGAGAATCAGGCATGAAATCTCACTTGGGTCCCTGACATCTCTTCTCCTGTTCCCAATTTCTGGGGCCGGTTGAACAACACTGTGTGTTGTTGGATCTCCCTAACTCAAGCCATTGGGCTCTAACTCATGCTGCTCTGCAGCTCTTCACAGCCATTAACTCTCACCCACCACTTGTCTCCAGCTGTAGGTCAGCTCCTTGAGGACTTGAGCTCATTCTTTATACTCTCATCCTTCCCATGCATTTGCTCTGCATGTAAACGGCTATGACCTCAGGAAGCAGGGAGGTCCTTAACTTTATTTTGCTTTCCTCTGGAATAGGGAGACAAACATGTAACAACAGTCAAGCCCTGAATTCATAATCATGGTTGAGCACTTATACGATGACACTGGCATAACTACAGGCAACCTGTAATCATTCAGGTTGTTCCTCATGGAACCCTGCCATACGGAACCCTCTGCTAGTAAATGTCTTCAAATACTCTTGGATTTCCATTCTAACTCATGTTAGAACAGAGTGCTCCCTTTTAATTTCTCAGAGGCTCTGTTTACAAATTTGGAAAAGTCTGGATTTCCCTGTTTTCCAGAGTTGCTGGGGGTATCCACGGAAGCCATGCAGCAAATTCCATGAGAAGATTTGTAATAGACAGCTCACTTTTGTGCTCCAGAACTGGGCCATGTCTACTGCCAACATTGACAAATTGCTGGTTACATGCAAATATATCTACAGAAACAAGTCAAAATCAAAGCAGTGCTTGATTCAGTATCATATTGGAAGGCTGAAAGGCTCGTGAAAGCAAAATTCAATATGCCTTGATAAGACCCTTTGTTTCTAGTAAGAATTGACAGTAAGATTTAATTTTTAATGCATTAAGCACTTCCTTAAGTCCAATAACAAGCTGGCTGTGGCAGGCGCAGAGCTTTGTCACCACCACTGACCCTCACTTTCAAGCTGCTCACGGAGGTCTCTGATCCCCGAGCAAGGCTCTATCTCCCACCTCAGCTGGCTGCAGGGAGCATCTCTGTGACGCTTCTGCAGTGTGGCAGCTGCCAAGGAAAGATGTTACAGTGTGTGGGAAATGGGCTTTATGCCCGGTACAGCTTTGCTTAAGTACACAGTTGAGAATGGGAACCTTGGCGATGGCAGAGCTCCCTACAAGGAAGCAAGGCCATCCATGAGCAGAATCAAGAAAACCCTTTTGTCTTAGCAATATCAGTACCACGGTCTGAAAATCTACTGTAGGAGATGAGTGCTCTGCTTTCCTCTCCTATAGAAAAACCATGATGACAATAGAATGTGAATACCTTGGGGACCATGGAACAAATGGGTTCCTTTTGTGTCAGAAAGTAAATGATGGTGCTTTACAGAATGTGCTCCAGGCCATGTGTAGGACTCTTCTGGCCTACAGTCTCTCTATATGATTAGACCTGGAAGTCAAAGCTGGGGAGGGATTCTCCATGTACAAATGGCTCCCACGTGGCAGAAACATTCACAGCACTTCTCTTTGCAGAAAGGTGAAGTTTTCTTCCAGTCCTCACAGCTCTCCTAGATATAACAAGTAACAGTAATACTGAGTGCTTGGAAGACAGAGAGAGAGGCTGAGGTTTGGGTCACTATGAAAAAATCCTTTGCAAATCCTTAAGCATGAGCACACTGTTTTCCGTAGCTTTCTGCATGTTCTCATAAAGGTATTATGCTAGTGCTGATTTTAAAATAGTACTGATCTCCCTCCATAGTCCTTGCACAGAGCTGTCTTTGAATTTATCCTTATGGCCTTTCTTCCCAGAAGGCTTAGTCACTGGATTAGGCAAAGGTTGTATCTGCTACTGAAGGAAATGCTGCTTCCTCCCCTGTAGAAAGAAGAAGGATAAATGCCTCCATTACCTGAAAGATCTACAGCTATTAACTGGCCTGACTTCCTATTATCTTAGCTCCAGAGTCTTTTAACCCTTTTGTTTTTCCCCTTGACGTTGAGTCATGATGTTGGGGAGAAAATGAAACACTTGACAAGAGGTTCATTTGATTCCTCTCCTGTGGATATTTTACTCTGCCCATTTTTTCTTCTATCCAGAATGACAAAGCCTGAGTTTATTTTAATCTCCATTGCTGTGCTTTTGATTGGAAAACATTCCACTCACAGTTGTCCTGCAATCAAAAGCCCCAAGTCACCCAGGAGAGATATAACTAGATTTTTGGTAGCAATTGAACTCCAAGTTGATGCAATCAATACTCTGTACAGGAAAATACAATGCCATTAGAGGCTTTTCCCCCTTGGTAGGTTCAGAGTCAGATTTGAAAGCAGTAGAGATGCATGTGACAGGGAAACCAATCAAATTATGGACTCTGAATCCAATTCTGCAGTTATTAATGCAATCACAACCTTTTGCTTCAAGATGCTTAAAAAATCAACTTGACTTCTCCAAGCCAATTTGATGCTGAAATTCTCAAGAAGAGAAAAATAAATTAAATTAAATTGTGGACACCCCACTTTCATGCTGCACTGTCTCTGTTGTTTTTGATCAGCCTTTTATTCATTTCCAATTCAGAATACTCACATTCTACTAAGGAATATAATCTTAAAGTGGTACAGTTATCTATGTGTTCATGTTTCTCTCCAGTTTATATATTAAGGCCCTACACTCACGGTGATTGTCCTCAGAAAGGGGACCTCCAAGGAAATAATGAAGGTTAAGTGACATAAGTTGGTCCCTGATTCAACAGGCTTAGTGTCCTTGTAAGAAGAGACATCAGAGTTTTTCTGCTCTCCATTAACCCTCTCTTTTGAGACAGAGTTTCAATACATAGCCAAGGCTGACCATAAACTCAAGATCTTGCAATCTCAGCTTTTTTTTTTTTTGTGGTCCGCTCAGCCCACCATGGAGGTGGGGCTGGTGCAGCATGTGGTGCCTGGGATTGAATTTAAGAAGAAAAGTAAGTAATAAGGAGAATTTTGACTATGTAGAAATGATTAAATATAAAATCCTTTAAAACACATGTAACAACCAGCACATTCTGGTCATGTAGGTGATTGTTTAACAAAGACTACGTTCTGGCTTTCACTCTCCCTCCTTCTCCACACATCCACTCCTAATTTTTTTTGAATGAGCGTCATTTATTTAGGTTTGAAGAAAGTAAAATTTCAATAAGATGAAGACCCAACTAATACTCTATTCTATGAAACTGAATGCTGGTCCTGGATTACACCATTTTGCTGAGTAAATGAATTTACTTTCCTGATGGCAGACATCAAGAAAGTGGAAGCAGAAAAATCTAGGCTCACTTGAGTAGTTGAAGGTTACACAACCGGTTTCACAGCATGTCATTTAACATGCTTTTACTCTGAAGAATCCAGAGAGCCCTCTTTTTCTCCTTCCATTTGCAGATTTACATTAAATGTATTACGAAGACAACATGGCCCTTAGCAGCATTACAAAGGACATGCTATGTTTTCTGCTGCACCCTATCAAGATGTCATCATGGCTGACACAGGGTAGACTTTCTCTCTTTATTAACTACATTGTTATAAATAACATATTGATAACT
>PVKN010022904.1:0-14966 GCA_004027915.1 Capromys pilorides | reverse complement strand
TCTCAGCCTCTGGAGTGCTGAGATTGCAAACAAATGTGACTACATCCACCTACTTTTCTATTTCTAGAATGTCTTCTTTTTTTTTTTTTTTCAGTGAACAATGTACAGATGCATTTTTATTGCAAAAGGATACATCATACCATCGAGGGCCAAACAATGGGTAAAATCTCCTCCTTTTGCCTCTCCCACAGACAGTGCCCTCTCAAAGGACGCTAGTAAGTAGTCTGATGACTTCCTTCGGGACGTTTATAGCCATAGATTTATACAAGCATGCACATATACCCACACGCACACATGCACTCAAATACATTTATTTTTTGCCAGAAATTTAATTTAGCTGCATTTAGTTTTTCCTCTTAATCATAAGTCTTGTCCCTGTTTTTAGGTGTTCAGATTGGTGTCCTACTCTGCATTTGATCTGTCATATAGACTACTGTGAACTGATTAACAGATATTAATGAGGAAAACTAAAGTTTTTGATTTCCACTATTACGAAAAAAAATGCAGAGTGAATATCACAGTGTATACGACTTTGTACGCAAACCTATGAGTTTCTGGGGAAGAATGCTGAATGTAAACTTTCCAGGTCAAATTTTAGGAGCACTTGACATTTTAATACTTTTAGGCTGGGGAGCTAGCTCAGCAGTCTAAGTGCTTGCCTGGCAAACGCAAGTGCCAGGCTCTGATCTCTGGTACCGAATGCTGTGCTGGCCCTGAAACTGGGTGTGGTGGTGCACACCTATAATCCCAGAGCTGGGGAGACTGAGACAGGAGGACCACTGTGAGTTGGAACTGTGCAGTGAGACCCTGTATTGAATAAATGAGCAAAAAGAAAAAACTAATTTCAAACTGCGCTCTAAATGGAGGAGGCAGCTTTCTAAGACTGTTGTTATGTGCCACCCCCAGGCTGCTTGGTGGTCGTTTTATGGTTTATGTCTAGTTGTCCCCCCAAAGCCTCATGCAATCATGGGGCAGGGACTTCTAGAGTTTGAGACTTGACTCATGATACACTGGGATTATGTGTTTTAGTACTGATGGGATTATGGGTCTGAGTCCTTCTGGGATTATGGGTGTGACCTCAGGCAGATAGGCTGAGGCAGAGAGCCTGAATGTAATATAAAGAGAGACAGAGAGACAGACTCATGCTGTTGCTCTCTGATGCCCTGGTTGACTGGTTGCCTCTGTCATGATTGTTGCTGTTCCATCGCCATGAACTAGATGCTCTCTGCCCTGTTCCACTCAGCCTTGGGTCAGCCAAATATGGACGGAAACTTCCAGCAACTGTGAGCTAAATAAACCTTTCCTTCCTTCACTTTGAGTGTCGGATATTTGTCCCAGCAATGAGTAAAAAGTAACTAAGACAATGGTGTGATAGAGAAAAAAGTCTAAGGAAGAGTTTTGGAGGCCGAGCCTTGGGTGGCTTGATTGCGTTTGCACAGTTCCCCTCGCTGCTCTCCACTTGGCTCCTTATAGACTTCCTTCACTGAGGTTCCTGAGGTCAACAGGAAGACCTCGTAATCTGCTATCAGTCTTTATCATGTTTGTCCAAGATTGCTCTCTTGTTAGGGTAGAAGAAGGGACAAAGTGTCTACATGATCTATAGGAGAGTGTTGCAGTTTAAGGTTCAGCAAGAGGAACAATGCAGGGCACATCATTCATAGAATTATTTTAGAATCGTCACCCAAAGAGTCCCATACTCAAAAGGAGTACAGGAAATATGTTCACGTACTAAAGGCTGGAGATGCCAGCTGGGGGCCCGGATGCCATGATGATGTCCTGCTTGAGGCCAGCTGAAGACCTAGAGACCCTAACAATGCTCCTCGCAAATCTAGCTAGAGACCTAGAACCCATGACAATGTTCCATGCAGGCCTTGGGAAGGTCCCAAGGTCAGTGGCAGAAGCTAGGAATTCCATGCTAGCAGGATGAAAGATCTGTGCTTGCAGGCTGAGGGATCTGCCCTGGAGCCAGGGAGCGATGCTCAAAGTGAGAACTGGAGCTGCCCTGAAAAAGTACCAGCAACAGTGCGGTCTTGAGCTCCTCTGCAGATACAGAAAGCTGAGTTCCCATCAGGAAAGTCAACACAACAAGCTTCCCCAGGAGGCTGAGCGGCGCACTGTCTTCCCCTCCGGAGCTCAAAGTGAGGAACACTCCAAAGTGAACCATAGCCATTCTCAGTGACAATGAGGTCCCTAGTTTCTCTGATGACGTGAAAGGCTGAGTTCCCCTCAGGAAAGCCAGTGTGACAAGCTTCTCCTGGAAAACCAACAGCTCCCTCAGCTCCTAAACTTCTTCCTCTTCAGTTCTGCCTCTTCTGCTGCTGGCAGCCACCCTCAAGCTGACCTCCCACACCCAGCTCCAGGCTGGTTCAGTTCAGCTGTGAGTTGTAAGTTAACCGCCTATTGTCAGCCCAGCACAGAGAGATGGGGGAGATGCTCATCCTGCTGGATAAGCTGCGGGCATAGGCCGTTACTTGGGATGTACCTAGCTGTCCCTGCTGCACTGCTGCCCACGTAAGCCACTGTCCTTGCTCTCCTGGGAGCCGTGGTTGGGCCACGCTGCTCCTTGGCTCACAGCCTTTCCAGACTTCCCCTGCCATGGCATTGGAACACAAAGTGCACATACTGGCACTGTGCACCCACCCTGTACCTTGACCTCTTCCTTTGATCCTTTTCCACTTCTACCCTAACTCTGGCTCCTCCTCACCCCACACACAGCCTGCTGAGGGAGGCTTCAGGCAACTATCTCCAGGGCTCTAAAATACATGCTGTGTTTCATGAAGCTTTATAAAAGACACACAGACTGCACCAGGTTTTACAGGGACCTAGAAGTGGAAAGAACAATGAAATGGCAATGTGCTTATGGGAGAGCCTAGGACAGTGGTGACCAACCTATGGTGTGTGTGCTGAGAGGGGTGGTCGTGTCACTGAGAGCCCCAAGAGCTTCACCATGCCTGGCTAGAAGGTCTGCAGGAAGATTGTGCCAGCGTCTCCCTGGACTGGATTGGGGCCAGAGAGGAGAGATGTCATCTGTGACCTTCAAGAAAGGAGGCAAGGGAACACCAGACACAACGGAAAGCTGGATTTGCTTGGTATACTGTGTGTGCATATGTGGAGATATCACACTGAACCTGGCTAACTTGTCCAAGAAATACATGTGTATAGACAAGAAAAATTTTAAAAAGTTTTAATTTACTGTAAGGTATGCATATGCCATGTGTGTGCATCAGCTTTTTATTGTTGTGACCAAAATACCTGAGAAAAACAGTCTCAAAGAGGAAAAATGGCCTTGGCTTATAATTTGAGGGATTTCAGTCCATGGTCATCTGACACTGTTCCTTCCGGCTTAGGGCAAGGCAGAAACATGGCAGAAGGGCATGGTGCAGGAAATCCAGGAAGCAAAGAGGGTGGAAAAGTTTCCTGGGATGAAGAGGGAGAGGACGAGATGTTCTCTGTCAAGGCGCACCCCCAGGGACCTGACTTCTGTCATTGTCTTTGACCTACCTTTCAGTAAGTTCATTGAGCTGGGAACTGAGCCATGCACTAATAACTTTCATACAGGTAGAGCCCTCGTGACCCTTCAGTTACTGAACCCCACCAGCTGTTAATCCTTCAACATAAGGAGGCTTTCCGGGATATTTTGGATTCCAACACTAACTCCATGGAAGGCTTTGCCACAAAGGCAACCAGTGGAGAGGTAAGGCAACCAGTGGGAAGGTCTGGCAACCTGTAAATCCATGAAGAGCATCCCATAGACCCTTGTTTAGGAGGAGACAACTCAATACCAACAGCTCAGCAGAGACTCCATCCTGGACCACTAGGCTCCCAAAGTCCAAGAACATCAGGACGTCCCAGTTTTCTGCCTACTAGAGAACCAAGAGAGCTGGTGGTGTTGTTCAGCCTTAGCCTAAAGGACTACAAGCCAGAGGACTGCTGGGTGGGGGCAGGAGAAGGTAGATGGCTCAGCTTAGAGAAAGCAAGCATACCTCTTCTTCCCTTCTCTGCTGTTTGAGCAGGCCTTCCACAGATTTAGTGGTGTCCATTCATACTGTTGAAGGCAAGTCTTCTTTGTTCAGTCTACTAACCAAATACTAATCTCTCCTGGAGTTCCTATCATAGACTATTAGGCTCTAGATCTAAAATATCCTCCCACAGCCTCATGTGTTGAGGGGGAGCTTTCGGGAGGTGATTGCATCAGGGCCGCTATACTCACCAGTGGATGAATGCACCGAATTCAAAGTTGAGTGTGCTGTGAGCAGAGGAAGCTGGGTGGAAGCCGTGGGTCACTGTCCAGGGTGCCACTTGACAGGCTCTGTGGTTATCCCTATGTCCTCCATTTCCTCTCTGCTTTCTGTGGTTTTGTCAGGTTTTCTCCTTCAGGCCCTTCCACTCTGCCGTTTCTGCCTCAGAGCCAGCCAACCATGGACTGAACCCTTTGAAACCACGAGACGAGAAGCTTTGCCTTTAAATTACAGGTAATTTTATTCCAACGGTAAAAAAGAGAGCCACTATACAGATGCACCTAGAAGCAAAGTTCTGCCAGCTCTTGTGGCATCCCTTCATCCAATCAGCTTCGTGTATAATGCTACTCCTCACGTTGGGCTTAGTAGCTTTGGAGGGATTTAGCTGTCTCGCCTCAGAACTGAGACAGTTATGTTGCAGTAAATGTCATTTTGGCCCACATGGCTAGAATTTCACTTGTGTTTTTTTTTCCATACAAACTTTCTCCCTGATGGTTTTTATTGATTCCAAAAGTTGAGTGTTTGGACTAACTGCATCAGAATTCACTTTGGGAACCTATTAAAAATATCAATTCCTCACCCCATGACCAGACCCTTAGAATAAGTGCTTCTGGTGGAGTTGTCTGAGCAGCAGTTGTTCAACAATGCTCCCAGATGGTTTCAGGACCCAGTCAAGTTAGGGCAGCACTGGAAATGCCAGCTGATTGCTTAGATCAAGTATGAAACTTACTGTGAGGAGAGCAGGTGGTCAATTAGGAAACAAACTCGTATTAAACTAGCTGTTAAAAAGTGGTATTAGAGGGCTGGCCAAATAGCTCAGCAGATTAAAGCACCTGCAAACAGGCACCTGCAAGGGGCCAGGTGTTTGATCCCTGGGCCCTGTCATGCTGTTCCCATCCCTGGGGCATGCTGAGATGGCAATTGAGACTGGGCATGGTGGTGCACATCTGTCATTCCAGCTCCTGTAAACAGGCGAATCACTACAAGTCCAATCTAGTAGTGGGACCCTGAGTACCATGTAGACCCTTCCCTAAAAAATTCAGAAAAAAAGGTGGTATTAGTATCTGTAGGCTGTGCAAGCTGCCTGCAATGATGACTTCTGAGAGTTTCTTCAGAGAGCATCTGAAGTCATTTTTGGAACGATTGAGATTGTCTATGTTTTCACGAGTGTGATGGGATGCATCACACTGAATTTTCACAGATGTTTTCTTCAGGCCTGTAGATTGAAATGATTTGTGACAGACCTAAGAAAGAGGTAGAATCCTGGTCTGTTATGAGGCCTCAGGAATCCTGGGGAAAGGTACTCTTTTCATTTCTTCCTTGTGTATTACTGATAGTACCTTCTTCTCATGCCCTGCATGAGCCTTGTGTTTTCTTTCTTCTCCAGTGGCCCAGGGAGAGGAGGACCAAGCATGTGAACCAGATCTTATGAAGTAGAGCCCCGGTGCTGCCACTCCTTGCCATGTCAAGTTAGCTAAGCTCCTTCATGTCTCTGAGTATCAGTGAATTCTTCTGGTAAAGGGATTTAATGTGTCATGGGTAATGCGATTATTTTTAAGCATTCATGCAAATAACTCTACAACCCATGTCTTAGAAATCCATGTTCTTAACTCCAGGGATAAAACAGGTGCTCAGTGAACCACAGGCAGAGTAACTATCATAGGATCTCAAATCTATAAGATGCCCTAAAAGATTTCTGGAAAAGTTTAGAGACAGAGAAAGCTGTGATGTTCCGAAGTTATCTCGGGGAGCAACTTATTTTATTTTACTTTCTATTTATTTATTTTTGGTGGTTCCAGGGATTGTACTGAGGACCTTGTACTTGCCAGGCAAGCATTTATTTCGCTGAGGTATCTCTGCAGTCCATGGGGAGCAATTTATATAGTTGGAAGAAATTCTTTCCTGAGCTTTCTGAGTGGGAATGAGGTGGGGGAACTGTGGGTGTTGGTGGGAAGACCGCACGTCCTGCTTTGCCAGACACAGCCTCACAGAAGCATTCCAGGTTGGAAGCTAAATCATGTGGTTATCTTATGGAAGAGTTGCCTTCAAGTAACACTGGTTGATTCCTGAACTTCCCCGTAGGGTGTAATGAGGGTTTACTGTAGAGTTTGGCGATCCTGTATGCTAGGTGTGGATGGGGGCTGGAACAGGAGGCTGAGAATTGGTTCCACGTTTTTCTCCATTTGGAGAGATTTCTTGAAGATCCATGGATTGGATGCTGTGTTCAGGTGGATGAGTTGCCCTACTGTGGTATTTTTCCCTGAATTCCAGACCTGTAGTTCTACCTGCATATTTAAACATAAGACATTTTAAATGATGCAGCCAAAATTCAACTGTTACCTCTCCCTCTAAGCTGGTTTTAGTTCTTGTCTTCTCTCACTATCTGGGCATTCAATTCCCTCTGTTCTTCAGGCAAAAAATATTTAAAGGCATCTCAATTTCTCTATTATTCTCATACCATATTTAATACAAATCATATCTATTTTACCATTAAAATTTGTCACATTCAATTACTTTGTACCATTTCCACTGCTATTACTTTGATCTAAGCTTCCTTTTTATGAAGAAGAGTCTGTGTCCCATGAGTGTGTATCTTGTCCAGATTATTTCATACCCAGTCACATGCTGTTTTACCCTCCCTCCTCCTACAGTTGACTTGAGTGAGAGAAAGCTTATTTGATACAATTCAGACCGTATCACTTGCCCCCTTCAAAGTCCTCCAGTGGTTCCCTAGGGATGGATTATTCTCCATTCCTCTCCCCCAGTCCCCTGTCTCAGATCATCACTGAGGCTCTAGCTGCTCTGTCCTCTTTGCTTTGCATACAGCATGGATGTGCACTTCTGCTGGGATTTCCCTGGGTCTCTGTCCCATCTCTTTGTTTGCCTGACACGCCTTGTTGGAGGTTCTCACTGGGCTCATTACTTTCTCTTTCATGTCCTGTTCAGTTGTTCTCCACCCAGAGAGGTCCTGATCTCCCTCTCATGCTGCATCCAGTCCTGTTGCTCTTCTCCTTCCTTGGCTATATTGTTCTCAGTACCAATGACCATTGAATGTATTTTAATTTATAGTATGTGTCTCTTGATTGGAGCAGATGTTCTGGAGATGCTGATTTCTTCTTCTTCACCTGCTTGAAAAACTGCCAGAGTCCAAAAATTCTGTGAAGCATCTAATGGACAGGAGTTCCTCAAACATGTTTGCTAAAAAATAAATGAATTCCACTTAATGAACTCAACTGAGACTTTCTGAACTTCAGCAGCAGAGCTCAGTGATGTGGTCTCTGATGGACACATGGCTTTTATGAGTTTCTTGTTAGACTTTTTGTCATTTCTCCTTTGTGTTGTAAGAAACTAAAGCATCCTTGAGAATTTTTCTGTTGTTTGGCTTTGATTTTCTTCCTGAGTGATCTCCACACTCTTAAAAATTGCTAATCATCTGTTGTTTATATTTTATGCTTTGAAGAGCAGCATGAAGCTCTGATGAGGAACTGTCTTGTTGTCTTTCTGAGAAGATCCTGTCTGGTTCTCTAAGAAGCACTTCTGCAGCAGGGGCCACCTATTTTCATTCTTGTAGTGTGAGCCAACTCAGAATTGGTGCCCGGGACAGCCCATGTTCTGTGGCTTTTGGGATGACTATGTGAGTGAGTCTCTGTTTTCTCCAGGTTTGCAAGACTCTCAAGGAAGAGTTATGAACCAGTTAAGAGAGGTGCTTTTTGTCACTAGAGCTTTGGTAAACATCTTCTCTGAGTGGTCGGATGGCCAATAATGAAAACCTGAGGGCCATGCAGTCTTGGTAGCAGTAAATGAAGAAATAATTTTGTTGTCATAGTAACAAAATCATCATAAACAAATCTTAAGCGAATAGTGACTGTATTAGAATAAGTTTATTTATAGACATGGAAATTTAAATTTCATATAAGCTTGCTATATCATAAAATATTCTTTCTTTCTTTCTTTCTTTCTTTCTTTCTTTCTTTCTTTCTTTGATATTGGTAATTGAACCTGAGCTTCCTTCAGTGCTAAACACGTGCTCTTCCACTGAGCTACAACTCCTAGCCACAGATATGTTATTTAAAACCACTAAGGATGCATTCATCATTTTTAACTTGTAGGGTCCTATGGAAGCAGACAGTAGGTATGAACTGGTTTACTGACTCCAGTTTGCAGACTGTTGATACAATCCTTGCTTCCTAAGGAAGAAGATAACTCAAGGTTTTCTGTGTTCTGTGAATTTCCCAAGGAAATGTGAAATAAAGGCCTCCCTTCAAATTGGGGAGATGCCAACTGACCAAAGAATGGCTGGACCAAGTCCAGCTTGTGGATTTACATTGTGGCTTAAAGGCAGTGACAGTCCTCAGCAAAGCTCCAACACTGCCCTTAACCAAGCTCTTGTTTGCATAAGGCTCTGAGTTACACAGCAAAAAGTGAAAGCAAGAACCAAGCCCATGGGAAGAATTATGTGTTTACATTCACTTGCTTCCACTCTTATCAGGAATTTTACTGATCTTAGCAAACAATGACAGATAGTTTTGTTTTGCTACAATCTGGCACACAACCTTAGCACCTGGTAAAAGCCCATGGGATCACATGATGGGCCAATATACAATGGAGTTACTGTGGCTAGGGCTTGAAGGACTATTCTCCCTGGGCTGAGGGAGAGACTTATCTCAGTACAGAGTAAGTGCCAGGATCCAGTTCTCTGTGGCATGGGGTAATATTTTAAGAAAAGTTGCTTAAGTTCATATACGATGGAAACTGTAACCTGAGAGTATGGAGCAGGTTGGTGGGCTGTGTAGGGCTCAGGCCGTGCTGCATGGCCACAGCTTTAGACAGATGTCTCTGGGCTATGTAGGACCAGTGAACAGAAGGCCTCAGTGAAGGTCAGGCATTCCAATATCTGTCTGTGCCAGAAATTTGGCAACGGAGTAAACCACTTTTGAAATCAATGAGATGGTAAGACGTTTGTGCAGTTTGGCAGGAGGAAGGAAGAATTCTCCAGAGGCAGTTGCTAGGCTTCCTGCCAGTATGGCTATTTAAGATTGAACCAACTATATTTCTAATGCATGCTGATGAAGAGGGTCAGCTCTGCTCTGTATAATATATCTCTCTTTAGTCACCCGAGTTCCATAGTATGGCATTTCCCAAGAGCTGAGAAGTGGTTGATAATTTAAAGGGAACCATGAACCTCTCTATATTCCTTGACCAATGTTTTTTTCAAGAATTTCTAGTATTATAACGTTAGCATGCCTCACAGAACTAGAGAAAACAATCCTTAAATTCATCTGGAACCACAAGGAACCTCGAATAGTGTCTTAGTTAGTTTTTACTCATTGCTGGGACAAATACCCAGCACTCAAAATGAAGGAAGGAAAGGTTTATTTAGCTCACAGTTGCTGGAGGTTTCAGTCCATATTCGGCTGGTCCATGGCTGAGTGGAACAGGGCAGAGGGCATCCAGTTCATGGCAGCAGAACAACAATGGGAGCAGAGAGTAACAGCTCTTTAAAAAGTCTCTTTGTGCTCAGTCACTCTGATGTGGGCCCATTGTGCCCTAGGGTGAAACCAATCATACCCCAGATGGGCCCTTGATCCCGCTGTAGGGAGGAGCCAATCATATCCTAGGCAGGCCCAGGTCATGCTCCAGGGAGGAACCAATTGTACCCCATCAGTACTAAAACACATAATCCCAGTGGATCATGGCTCATGTCTCAAACTCTAGAAGTCCCCACCCCATGATTGCATGAGGCTTTGGGGGAACAAGTAGACATAAACCATAACAAACAGCAAAGGCAATCTTGGGTAACAAAGGAAAGACAGGAGGCATCACAATCCCTGACTTGAAATTATACTACAAATCTACTGTGATAAAATCATGATACTGGCAGAAAATGAAAACAAAAATAAAAAAACCTGACCTGAGGACCAGTGGGACAGTTTAGAAGATTCAGACACAACTCCAAACACACTCAGTCACCTTATCTTTGACAAAGATGACAAACTTGATCATTAAAAGATAGTCCCTCTAATAAGTGGTGCTGGAGAAACTAACCATCTACATGCCAAAGTCTAAAACTAGACTATCACCATGCACTAAGGTCAAAATGGATCAAAGATTTAAACACTAAAACAGAAACACTATTTCTACTGAAAGAGAAAGTAGAAATCTTGAAGACATAGAATTAGGTAGAAAGTTCATGAACAAAAGCTAGACTGCACGGGAAATACTTCAAAAACTCAAGCTGGGATTACATGTTATTAAAAAGCTTTTGTATAGAAAAAGAAATCACTAACAAATTATAAAGATAACCCAGATAAGGGGAACAGTTTTAACCAATTGTCCCTCAGACAAAACTTCTACCTAGACCATATAAAGAACTGAAATAATCAGATTTTCCAAATTCAAAGGCCCAATCCAAAATAGGATATCTGGGAAAATACACTCTTCAGAAGAAGAAATACAAATGACAAATAAATGTATGAAAAATGCTCAAATCACAGATTGTTCAAAATATGCAAATTAAATCAACACTGAGATTCCAATTTACCCCAGCAAGAATGGCTACCATCAAGAAGTCAGCTAACAACAAATGCAGGAGGGGATGTGAAGAAAAAGAAACCCTTCTCCATTGTTGGTGGGAGCTTAGACTGGTACGTCTACTATGGAAATCAG
Organism: Capromys pilorides; assembly: GCA_004027915.1. NCBI lineage: Eukaryota > Metazoa > Chordata > Mammalia > Rodentia > Capromyidae > Capromys > Capromys pilorides. The sequence continues at coordinate 4,062 of PVKN010022904.1, read as the reverse complement.
TGTGGATGTTCCTCAGAAAACTAGAATTAGAGGTTCCATTTGACCCAGCAATTCCTCTCCTGAATATTTTTCCAGAAGAACTGAAAACATCATACATATCGATATAGGTGCACTTATGTTTATATAAACACAATTAATCATAGCTAAATCTTGGAAAGAACCCAAATGTCCATCAACTGAAGAATAAATAAAAAAGATGTGGTAATTTTATACAATGGAGTATCACTCAACAATGAAGAATGATAAATTTGAAAATTTATTAGGTAAACGAGTGCACCTGGAGACCATACTTGCAAGTGAAATAACAAGATTCACATGTGCGAACATCATATTCTGTCACTTGTGTGACAATTTGAAAGAGTAAATGGGTCTAAAATGTACAGATCATTGTGAAATGGTAAGCAGTTGTTCAAAAGGAAAAAGAAACTAGGATGGGTGAAAGGCGAATGGACAAGAGAGAAAAGGGAAGAAATGAAGTCAGTTATACGATTAGTGTCTCTTCAATCATTAAGAAGGAAGGTTTGAGGCTAGGGAGATAGTTGGAGGCACAGGTGCTTGCCTGGCAAGCCCAAGGTCCCAAGTTCAATCCCTCATACTACATGCCATGCTGGCCGCAGCACCAGTCGTGGTGATGCATGCCTATAATCCAGCATCGGGGAGGTTGAGACAGGAGGATCACTGTGCGTTCTAACTTGTAACACACAGTCTCTCTGTCTCTATAAGAAAGTTTGTGTAATACCAACTAGAGAAATCTTTATCTTGTAACCTGAGTAACTACTTTATAGAGAATGTGTAATGTATTACCTATTGTTATTCTCCTCTTATTTTGTTATCAAAATTTAAAAATCTCTTTTCCATAAGATAGAAAAATACTTCTTGTATTAAAATAAAAAGGACAAATATGTTACATTTTGTTGCGTGGGCCTAGTAGTGTGGCCCTTTCTTATATCATCTCTAATCCTCTCCAGAAGGCAACTGTCTTTACACCTGAAAAATAGAGCCCCCTAGTGCTACATATACAAGGTGGTGGGGTCCGTCTTTCGAGTGCAGGCCTGTCTGGATCCATACACTTCTCTGGGTTTCAGTATGTAGGTGTCATCCTTTCTTTATGCAGTGTAGGGCAAGATGTGTACTTATTGTATCAACATACATCACTGTCACTAAAAGCCAGGTCAAAATCTGCCTTATATTTGGTGATTCTTACTAAATTAGATTTGTAGTATGTAATATATTGAACTGTAGAGCTGGATAAAGTGTCTTAAAATGCAATGTGTATTCATTTAAGTGGGTGGGATTAAAATTGATGAATGATTTTTAATGATTGATAAGTGATTCATGGTTCTTAGACTTCTTTCAGAATACATCAGACTCTTAAGTTTGGGATGTACCTGGTAACCTTTAACTTTGATGTTATTTAGCTACATTTTCTTGAAGTTTATACACATGAAAGCAGGCAGTACCTCTCCTGACCCTTTTTATAAGATAGCCACACTCTTGCTCTTCAGCTGTTGGTCCTGGCCAGACTGCTCATCTGCAGCCTTGTAGGATTCCCCCAGCCTTTCTGTCCTTCCTCTTTATTCCTGTCTTACTACAGTGCTTGGCCTTGGAGAAAGCTGAAGAATTAAAGATGTGCAATTTTCTCTCTCTTTAGAATTAGAGAGAAAATACTAGATAGAGGTAGCCTGGTTTTAAACACGCGTCCTTCAGTACAAAGGCATTGTAAGTGGCACCCAGAGAGTCTGTAGACTGCTGAGTTGTATTAGACAACTAAATTCTACATTAACAGTCACATATGATGTTTAGGTAAGATCCACCAATTATCTGTTTAAAATAATACCAGAGGAGTGTTTTATAATGAACTTTATGAAGAACATTGAAGAATTTATTGAAAACACTGGAGAAACATTCTTCAAGAAAATTTCCTCTTTTATGTATGACAAACTACAAAGGAAACAGTGGATTGAGAGAGCAGTAAAGCAGTTCCTGACTCCCCTTCACTAAGAAAGTGGTGCTAACACTCCTTTGACAGGATGGCTGAGGACCTGCTTTCTCGGTGGTGTGAATCTTTGCAGTGTTTCACACCGTGTCACATCACATCGCATGTGATGCGGTTTTACTTTAGAGACTTGATACTGAGCACAGATACTCTAACATTTTTTAGTTGCTAGTTTCACTCTTTCTCTTGAGCTTGTTTTCCCTTTTCACAGATCAAGGTCCTTCTGTCTTGGGACAGCTTTGATCTTTTTTGTGTTAAGGATAGAAGTGTTTGAATCACTTTTGGGAAGTCAGGAGTGGGAGTAGAAAGTGTCTTGTACATTTGCACAAGTACAAGACACTTCCTATGCCTGCATGACCCTGATAGCACCCTGGCAACAATGGCTCTGTGTCCCCTTGCTCCTTTTGGTGGGGATGATGACAGTGGTGGGGATGGGCCTGCCATGTGCCTACATGGCTAAGTGCTAGTTGAATCTGATCTTCACAAAAATTTCCACAAAACTCTGAGGCAACACAAACAGAGTGTGCAGGAGTGCTCCAGGAACTCTTACATATAAACATGGAAGGGATGTTATCTTTGGGGCTGGTAGAGGCCTCACTGCAAATTCTTCCAATGCACTAGGGGTTCTCAGGTCTTTCCAACCTAAACAAAGGCCAATGTAAGGAAGTAGAGACCACAGTGGAATGTGTCTTAAAGAAACAGTAGGACTCTAATGCAAAACCAATAAAAGCAGACAGATGGCTGACACATACTTCTAACTTTCTAAAGAATATTTAGGGGAGTTATTTTCACAGCATGCTAAGAAGGGCTTGTCTGACAGCAGGTGTTAGTCACCATCACTTAGAATGTGTGTCATAAAGTCTTAGGTAGGGTAGCAGGAATACTGACATTTTATTTTGTCATTTTCCTATTAAGATGTCAACCATCCTTTCATAACAGTATTTTTAATGATTTCAGAGGGCAGTTTATCAGCTCTCATCTCTGAGCTGCTGACACTTTCACTCAGAATAGAACAACCTTTCTACATAAACTTTTTTTATAAACCAACTGACTCAAGCAAACATTACCAGGTTCAGCATTCTTTTCAGGTATGAATGCTTGAGTGGAAGGCAAGTCTGGTGTGCTGGTTGCTGTGAGGCATGGCACTGAGGCTGAACTGTGTAAGCATAAGTCACAACACTAGGGATCCAGTCCCAGAGGCGAAACTGAAATGACTGCTAAGTCATTTTGGGTTTCTTGGAAAATTGTTTTCCCACTGGAAAAGAGGAGTCCTTGGGAAAGAGAGTTTAAGAAGGCTTAGTGGCAGAGCATCTGGAAGAAGCTTATTAAATCCTGACACTTTTAGAAAATTCTATGAGCCAACTGCTGCACTGAACACCTGCAGAGAGGAAGTTTATTTAAATAATATGGAAAAACTGTAGATAAAGTTAAGAATAGGAAAGGGGAACAAGAAAGCATAAAAGTGATTCAGAGAAGTAATTGGAAGAGTTTTAAGAGAGGATTTCTACCAAGATATAGATACTTGGATATAAAAACCTAAAGAGAAAGTGTAGAATATACTTGCTGAAGAATAAACAAGATCAAGCAGGGGTAAATTCAGAGACAAACTGTCCTGAAACTAAGTCCTCAAGAACAAATGGAAAAACACCCACTTAAAGTTAATGGAGTTGAAGACGTAATTACAAAATGAGTTGGATGAATCAGAAAATATTTGGGGACGTGTGGCTCAAGCATCTGCCGGGCAAACTCAAAGTCCCTGAGTTTGATTCCCGGCATCCAAAAAATAAAAAATAAAAGAAGAAAATATTTATGGTAGTTCTTATGTGAAAAAAAGAACTTTTGGAACACAAACACATTTTAAAATATAAATCTGAAAGGAAACATATGATTCCTCTTGGATTAAATTCTGCTAATAACATTAAATGATTCAATTTGCACATATGTATAAAATACTCTCTGAGAAATGAAATTTTTGTAAGGAAAAATGTTATCACTCATATAAAGAGATAATTGAAAACTTCTAAGTTACACATTGAAGAAAAATAAAATGAGAAGCAAACATTTCC
>PVKN010022903.1:0-14980 GCA_004027915.1 Capromys pilorides | reverse complement strand
TGTAAGCACGCACATATCTCCAGATGCCTGGCTCATTCTTTCTGAACTTTTATTTCCTTAATCCATGGCATTCTTTTAAAAAAAAAAAAGAAAGAAAGAAAAAACGGAAAAGGGCCAAGGAGAAAGCTTCGTAGCACGACGGCCTGCCTGGCAAATGCAAGGCTGTGAGTTCAAACTCTGGTTCCACAAAAAAAAAAAAAAAAAATCCTTGGCATTCTTGGAGAATATTAGTGAAATGTTCCTGTTTTACATGTGCACAAAGTGCTATCTGAAATTTAACTCAAGAAGAAATGAGACACTTGGGAGGCTGAGGCTGGAGGATCAGTGCAAGTTCAAGACCAGCCTGGGCTACAGAAGTGAGCTCAAGGCCAGCCTGAACTGCATAGCGAGGCCCTGTCTCAAAAAGAGACACACACACACACACACACACACACACACACAGAAAAGAAATGAGAGGCTCTACCTCTGACTTAAGCAGGCATTAGTGCACTTACAAATTAAAGTAGAATATTTTAAATAGATGTGCCAGTTTTACATTTTAAGGTCTTCTAATGAAAAAAAGAGCTTAGCTCAACTTTGAGAAGTAGACCAGTTATGCCACTCGGTAAGCATCAGTAAGTATCTGGCATTGCTATGTTTATAATTTTAAAGACTGATGCTTCAGTATGAGTAGGAGCCACTCTGTGGTAGGCTGCCTTGTGTGCCACTTAAGATTTTTCAAGGGTTACATTTCTGAAAACCTAAAGCAGAAACAAAACATCTTCGGAAATAGTCTGTAACTTATTCACTAGGAATTATACTCTTGTTTTTGTCCTTCATAATTTTGACAATGTGAAACCAGCAACGGTAGGTAGCATTGATTCCAACTACTATTTTATAGAGATGGTGCATGTCCCTTCCACACCTTAAGCCATTTTCCCAATAGATTGGTAATATGTAGGTAGTTTGCTTTGCGGACTCAGAAATAGACTTGGAAGATTAAGACCCTTAGGATCAAAACCCAGACAACCTGAAACTGACATTTAAGCCCACTGGCTTTTGTGGTACGGATGGGTATCTTTACACAGTAAGTTATATGTCAGGAGGAACATGTGAATGGTTGGCGCATCAGCTACAGTAGGTTTCACAGGTTTGAGAGTACCATAAGGACCTGAACTAACCTGGAAGCGTTTCAAATGGTGATAAGAAGAGCTAAGAAACTAGTTCTGTTAGCATCAATCAGTAATGGGGTTTCTTGGGAAAACCACAATGGCAGCAAGGCCCACGGTGTCCCTGGCAAAAGAGCAATCAACGTTTGGGCTGCAAATTACTGATGGAAGTTGGTCGGAAGGCGTCTGCGCAAAGCAGCTCCGAAAACAGGCCAAGTGTGGGGGCCAAAAGGCCAAGAGCGTCCAAATTTAACTCTGTGGGTAATTTGAGCAGTTACACAGGCCTGAAAAAAAAGCACACAGGGTGAAAGCGAGGAAGTGCAGTGGACCACGGTGGTCACGTGTCCAAGCGATCCCTGTGAAATGTCCTCGTACCCACCTCTGAAATCACCGCGGTTACACAGCCGGGCCTGGAAGAACACAGCCGGAAACGTAACTTCCCCGCTTCCTCTGACATCACCACGCAGGGCGGGGCGCGATGCGGCTCAGTCCCTTTCGTGCGGCAGGCGCGACTTCCGGCGAGCGAGTGACGGGCGCGGCCAGGCCAGCAGCTGCGACGGCTGCAGCTGCGGCCTGAGGTGGCGCCGGCAGGCCAGAGGCGACAGCAGCCTGCGAACCCGGGCAGCCGGAGCAAGCCGCGCTGGCGGCCGCAGTGGCCGCCGCCATGATGGAGATCCAGATGGACGAGAGCGGTGTGGTGGTGTATCAGGATGACTATTGCTCCGGCTCGGTGATGTCGGAGCGCGTGTCGGGCCTGGCGGGCTCTATCTACCGGGAGTTCGAACGCCTCATCCACTGCTACGATGAGGAGGTGGTTAAGGAGCTCATGCCCCTGGTGGTGAACGTGCTGGAGAACCTGGACTCGGTGCTGAGCGAGAACCAGGAGCACGAGGTGGAGCTGGAGCTGCTGCGCGAGGACAACGAGCAGCTGCTCACGCAGTACGAGCGCGAGAAGGCGCTGCGCAAGCAGGCGGAGGAGGTGCGCGGGCCTGGGCGGGGGAACAATCCCGAGGCTGCCCACTTCCTCGCGCGCTCGGGACCTTGGTCGGGCGCCTGCCCTCGCGAAGTTTGATATTCTGTAGGTCAGAGAGCGAGTTGCCCTAGATGATCTTCAGGCCTAGAAATTCTATTTTTCTGTCAGTGAGCGATGCTTTTCTTTATGATAGGAAGCGTGTTTAGATGAGGTTAAATTCCTTTTCAGCGAAGTTGCCCGGAACGCTGGCTTAGAGACCTTCGTGTTGAAATTAAAAATTATTTTGATATTTGGCTGTTTCTTAAACTACCGTAGTCGGTGCCCTCGTTTGGTTGAAACTGTCGTCTTGAATCATTCCTACTTAACTGTGGTTTGCTTTTGGTTCTTGGGCCTGTGAAGAGGCTGGGTATGTTGAGTTATATGACAATTGAGGTGAGATGAACCTGACTGTTAAGGGCAGAAGCCCTGATGGAGTCGGTATAGTGTTGAATGGTAAGCCTTGGGCATCGCTGCTGCAGGATTGGTGCACTTAGACCCCACCAGACAGGCTCAACATTCTTAAAATGAAGGGATACAAGAGCTCCCAGAATTGAGACCTCAGAGTAACTAGAGGCATTTCAGTGGGAAGGAAACTGGATCTGAGATATGGAGGGCCTGGACCAAGAGCATATACCCCAAAGGCACCAGGTGAGGATGCAGAACAGACCCTACTGCCTGACTTGGGCTTTTCCCTCCTAGTCATGCTGGTGCAGGGAATTAAAGCACTGCTTTCCAGAAGTGAAGTAATGGTGCTCCCATTGGCTAGTCATGGAGCTGTGCTTGCCTCCCAGGTGCTGAATACCACCCTCTGTTACTCTGACCACTTGCTCTGTGAGGCCTCTTGGGGCCTTTGAATGCCTAAGAGAGGTTTCAGGTGGGTTTCCTTTGCATGTACGAAAATGGTCATAATAATAGATTGGAATCAAGATATACAGCTTTAAGGCTATTAGAACTTTGTAGTTCTACCTCCGTTAAGTATCTTGATTGTACAGTGCCAGTGAATTTTCTGCCTTCCCACTTCAGGCAGCACTAGGAAGGGTGGTGAATTATGGTATATAGAAGATTGTAACTGGGTGTGGTGGACATTCCTGTAATACAAGCACTCGAGAAGCTGAGGCAGGAAGATCATCATGAGTTTGAGGCCGACCTGGGCTACAAAGTGAATTCAAAGCCAGCTATGTAGTGAGACCTTGTCTCAAAAAAAAAAAAAAAAAAGCAAAAAGAAGATTGTTGTAGTTTCAAGACCCACCATTGCCCCAGTTCTCTAGAGAAGTTATACAGAGAGTTTTTGAGCAAGTTAAGAGACATGTTGGGCGGACCAGTAGAAGAGCAAGGCTAAATTCTAATAGTATACCCTTGGAAGGACCTCAAGTGATGTTAAAACTATAGAAAAGGGCTAAATACTGTAAATATTGATCCATAAATATTAGCCACTTTAATACCATTATAGAGCCAAGTAGACAGTTGTGTGGAAGCACTGTGGACTAGCTTTATTTCTAGGCAGAGACTCACCATCACAGATGTGTGTGATGCATGTGGACATCACAGGCTGCAGGCGTGTGATGGTGCAGAATAGCTGAGTTGAGCTGTCACTATGGCCTAGCCATTCTCCTTGATTAGGCTTAGTCAGACATGGGTAACCTGAGCCGCCTGCAGCATTCTGAGCAGGCAGAATCTGCAGAGCTATTATCGTTTGCTTTGGTTTTAAACCTTGAACAGAACAAAGTCTCTATCTTCACTTTATCCTCTGCCCAGTGATAACTATGACAAATGAGATTCCTAGGGTGTGAAACTCAGTGGCTGGTATTCTGGGACTCGAGTCTGCAGACACCAGCTTGAGCACTAGCCCTGTCTTCAGGAACTGCACCCAGCTCTAGGTCACAGTGACCACATTTGTGAAGTTACCAGATGAGGCAGATCTGTCCATCTTAGCTGTCAAGAGCCATAGTTGGCATTTGTTTGCCTCGCAAATAGGGGAAAGGTAGATTTTGCTACTAGGACAGAATCCCTGGTGGAGTCAGAGTAGCCTAGGATGACAAGTCCTGGGCTGCCTGCACGTTCAGTAGTTACAGATTGAGTATATTTTGATATGAAGTGCTTTATACCCCTCTGTTCCTTCCCAGTGGAAGAAAAGAGGATTGGAAAGGGGAAGCTGGCTGGCTGTGCTGGGACCTGGTGTGGTCTCCAGGGAGGCCAAGTAGAGTGGCTGCATGTGTTGTACTTATTCAGGCAGTAGAGTCTTTTTCCTTGTAGTAATCAATATGTAGCTTGAAAGAAAAAAAAAATAGTGTTTTAGAGGTGACAAGTGTCAGTGGTCATTAGTTGTCTTTAAAGTCTCCTAAACCCCACAGAAGCCCCTTGTAGCATCCTATAGCAGTGCAGATTGGTCCTCTCCCCAGAACTGGCATGTGGATATTTGCTGATGATTCAGCATTTGATGCTACTTAAGGAAAGTATCCAAATGGAGGAGAGTTTGATCCAAGACTTATTTTTTTCTGGATTGGACAAAAGTAATTGTAGAGGAATATGATTAAGCTGGATGCAAAAAGAAAAAAAAATACCCAAATACTGTAATCCTACACTGTAGAAGTGATCATTCATAAATGAATTAATCACTAGATCAGCACTTTTTGCTCTTGGGGCTGGGGAGATATCTCTGTGACACAAGTGCCTGCTGGGCAAGTGCAAGGTCATGAGTTCGAACCCTGGTCCTACAAAAAAAGAAGTTTTTGCTCTTGTTTCCTACATTACATCACTGCCTAGAGTCTGAAGTTTCTTCTGCTGCCTCATAATATGAAGAGCAGGTTGTTTGCTTGTTTGTTGTTTGTTTTCTAGCATACTAGGAAAAAATATCCACGGCCTTGTCCACACTAGCCAAGCATTCTCCCACTGACCTATACCCTCATCCCTTAATGAGCAGTTTTTAAACATTAATTCTTCTAGATGAAGTTGTTAAGATGTGGTAGCCAGAGCTGCCTTTCCTCATTGCCTCCAAAAGTCATTCAGTGTAGCAGTACCAGTCACTAGCATTTTTTCCCAGTTCTGGAAATTGAACACAGGGCCTTATGTATGCAATGAGCTATAACCCTAGCCTCAAATACTCACTATTAAAAATAGAAGCAAATAAGTTCAGACATCATGCAGAAAAGGAGATACTTCCCAGCCACAAGGAATATGGGGAAAGCCAATTGCAGCTCAGAGGCTTCTGGGCTACCATGGGCTGCTCTGAAATTTTGGTGTGACAGGACCTTTCTGGGCCACTGTGGTAGCAGGTCAGAGGTGAAACTGAGAACTGATACAAGTCAATTCCTCCACAATTAAAAACTATGAGGTTTGGGATCTGGGATTTAGCTTAGTTCCTGCCTGGCAAGCATGAGATCCTGAGTTCGATTCCCAGTACACTGCCCCAAAAGACAACTTTGAATTTGGGGGTGGGGGTGTTTGTTTACAGTGCTTGGGGCAGAGGCCAGGGTTTTCTTTTTTATATTTTATTTATGTATCTATTTGATCTCACTATGCAGCTCGGGACTCATAGTGATGCTCCTGTGTCAGCCTCCCCAGTGCTAGGATATAGGCGTGCACCACCACCCACATGGTTTCTGTGGCCGGCACAACATGCTCTGGATTCTGGGACTACAGGGCATTTAGTACCAGAGATCAAAACGGGGTCCTTGCGCTTGCCAGGCAGGCACTTAGACCACCGAGCTATCTCGCCAGCCCAAGCCCAGGGTTTTCTTTGCACATGCTAATTACATACTCTACCACTGAGCTATTTATCTCCCCCCCAATTTTTTCTTTTAAGATAAAAACAGAAAAGTTGCATAAATAGTACTATTCACTTGGATGCCTAAGTATCAGTCTTTATGTGTTACTTTTTTTACTCTGCTAATGCCTCAGGGGTCCTGTTTATTCCAGTAGTCTGGCGTGGTTCCTCATTCCCTGCTTTTCTTGACCTTGAAGTATGACAGCTGAGATCAGTCCTCCTGTGGGATGTACCCTAATCTGACATTTGTGTAACCTACTGATAAGATTTGACCTCTACAGGAGGACACTATGAGACCCATAGCTTCTCACTGAGCCTATGACATCCTGACAGTGTACAAGACATACACTGTGTCCTTTTCATCAAGTTCCCATGTGCTCCTAGGATAGGAAGACACCTGGTCTTCACTTCCTCTCCCCTGTGTGCTGATCCCACTATCTAGGCCCCTTCGGAGCTTTACCCAGCCAGTTCTGTGCTCTCAAGTCCCTAGCGTGCCTGTATGTTGAAGAGAATCTGAATGGCCTTCTTTATTCCCATGCCATATCTCCTCACAAAGACTTCCCCAAGTTAAGTTACAAAGGGACCAAACCTGGTTAGTCCAGCCCCAGGGCTGTTCTCTTGTTCCTTGCTACACGTCATAGAATGGCCATCCACATCCCTTCCTCTGTATACATCTCACTGCACTGATGCTTCACTTCCTGAAGGTGGAGAGTGATCTCTTTGGGGAAGTTCTTGTGTCCAGCCCACTTTCTGTGGTGATGGACATTCCCTATTTTATGTTGGTCAATTCAGTAATCACTGAATTGGGAACCTTTAAGTACATACAGGTGTGACTTATGAAACTGAAGAACTGGGTCTTAAATTGTTTTCTTTATCCTCCCCCCACCCCATTGTTGGAGCTAGAACCCAGGGCCTTATGCACATAAGGCAAACATTCTTCCACTGAGCCATACCCTCAGCCCTGTTTTTCCCTTTGATTAATTTGGGTTGAAACAGCTATATAAAGCTTAAGTGATGGTACTAAACAGCGTATCTGTGAACTTCCTACAAGGGCTGGTGATGAATTTCTAAGTTAGTATTAGGCAAGAAAGAAAATGCTTCAATGATATATTTGGAGGTTCTTCACTGGAAATGTTCCAGAAAGAGAGAGGATCCCAAAACAGTGGATTTCTGATACAGGAAACTAAGCAGAAAAAAAAATAATAATAATAATATGAGATGGGAAAGGAGGTGCTAGCTGTCTAATAAACAGCAGGAAGGTGATGAAATTCGCACAGGGCTGAAAAGTCTGCTGGGAAATCCCTGGCACCTAGAAATAATCTGTGCTGATGGCCACAGGATTGACTCAGCCTGGACTGTGCTTTGTTTTATTCTTTCCTTTTGGGAGGATTGTTAATTTTATTGAGGTGTCATTAATATATACTGTGCTAAACTACACATGTTCAGTACACAGTCTGATGTAAAACCCTGAAGCCATCTCCCACTGTGAGGACAATGAAGGTGCCCTCCACCCTGGAGTTCACTTTTGTAATTTCATCCTCTAGCTCTCTGCCTCCCTCATCCCCAAGTGACCACTGATCTGCATTCTGCCACTCTGGTTAACTTGCAGTTTCTATAACTTCATAAGGATAAAGTTGTACAGTATATGTCCTTTTTTTGTCCAGTTTCTTTCATTTGACTTCTCGACTTTGAGATTTGCCCAGGCTGTTGTGTGCATCTTCCCGCCCTATGGAGCAGGATTCCATTGTATGTGTGTTCTTGTCTTGTTGCTGGAGTTAAGGGGCTCCGCTTTTATATGACCATAAGTGTATCAGTTGTTTCTTTATAGGATCTTGGGACAGGCACTGCGCAGAGCAGGCTTGTTAGTGCCAACACACACAAGACTGTGGAGCTAGAATCTGTTTTGACTTTATGTGGGCCTGGCCTATCTTAAGACACATCCCAGTCACTGTGGGAAGGTCTATATCACCCTTTAGAACTGCAGTGTTTATGGAGATAGTTGGAGCTGAGATGGCCATTAATCAGTTATGGACAAGAGATTTAGAGGATGACAAGTAAATGTGACCCTTTCCCTGAGGATATACCTTCATTTGGTGGCATAGAGAAGTTTAGATTCCTGTTATGAACAGCAGTAGATTCAGCCTGTTATAAGAGTGTTCAGGGTGCCCTTGCTCCCCAGGACTTTCATGAATATGAGAATGGTTTCTTCAGTCACTGGAAATTAGCTTTGGAAGGAATGCGTTGCTTCTGGGCTCAGAATCCTGTACCTAGCACCTAGCTCTTTGCCTCTCTGCCTGCTCAAAACAAAAGACAACAAAATGAAACAAACAAACAAAAGCAGCATTTTGGAAATTCTCCAAAAGGAATAATGCAAAAGAATAAGATCTTTGACTCCTATTGGCGTTCATTTCTAATAAACCAGCTGTTACTGAGTGAGTTCCTATAAGTTACCTTGGCCTAAAGGACATATAAAAGGGAAGGATTCAATCTAAAATGTTAATTTATTTTCTCAGTACAATGTGTCAGAGTTATAAAAATCTAATGAGTGCATTAAAAGAGAGTTTTCCTGATCATCACTTTACATCTTGGGCCTTTTTTTTAATTGCTACATTGTCCATGACACAAAAAGTCAATTAACTTCTTTGCTTTGCATTTTTACATGTAAAATGGGAAGAATGATCCATTCCATGGAATACTAAGGAAGACCTACTCAGCATCAGGAAGAGTCTGTGCTGTCATGTTATTTTAATATGTGAAATTTAGGAAACAGCAAATTTTAAAAACAAAAGCTGAGTTTTAATATTAAAATGGTACAGGGCTGGGGAAATAGTACAGTAGAATAAGCACTAGCCTGGTAAGCGTAAGGGCCTAAGTTCAATCCCCAGTTCTGGAAAAAAATAAATAAATAAATAAAATGGTTCATTAATAGGAGAAAGAGAGTTTAATCTTATATTTCCACTTTGGGGGTGGGGTGGTATTACTGGGGATTGAACTTGGGACCTTGTGTGCCAGGCAGGCACTTATGCTGCTGAGCTATATCCCAGGTTCAAGGAAGGTTTATCTTAAAAACAATGTCTCTTAAAGGGAATCTAAGGCATATTTGTACTTAGAAGTGAAAAACAGCCACTTCATGTCTTTTTTGTCTTTTTGAGATAGGGTCTCACTATGCAGTTCGGGCTGACTTTGAATTCACTTTTGTAGCCCAGGGTAGGCTGGTCTCAAATTCACACCAATTCTCCTGCCTCAGCCTCCCAAGTGCTGCGATTACAGGCATGTGCCACCATGCCTGGCTATACAGTTTTTAATTTTAAATTTTTGTTAGTATGCATTTGCAGTACATTAGATTCTTTCCTTGTGTGGACTTAGTCCATGCACATAACGCTTTTTAATTCTGTTTTCATCCTTTTCCCCTCTCCTCCATCTCTTGATTCTCTCATTATTCTCATTATTCTTTTTTTTTTTTCTTTTTTTTTTGAGACAGGGTCTCACTGTGAAGTTCAGGCTGGCCTTGAGCTCACTTTTATAGCCCAGGCTGGTCTTGAACTCGCACCAATCCTCCTGCCTCAGCCTCCTAAGTGCCGAGATTACAGGTGTGCACCACCACGGCCTGGCACCACTTCACATCTTGACTTAGGAGTAGAATGCCCAGTGTATTTTCCTGCATCATCATACAATTGCTAGTCATTGCTCTGTGGGGTACTCAAAAGATTTGGCATCAAAATGGCCTTACCCATCTGGGTTTTATCACATGCCAGTGACATCTTCCTTAGATTTATTTAGGTAGATGTTAATTTCAAATACAGTAAATTCCAACTCATGGTACATATAATTAATATGTACATACACACACAAAAAAAGATTGTCTTGACCTGAGGATACTAGAGTACTTTTTCCTGTATTATCTTGGTTTGAGACTCTTTCATCTGACTCTCAAGTATCAAATGTAAGGACTGGGAATTTACCCAGGGCCTTTGCACTAAGCCACATTCCCGGCCCTTTTTCATTTCGAGGCAAGGGGTGTGTGTGTGTGTGTGTGTGTGTGTGTGTGTGTGTGTTTAGTACAGGGTCTCACTACACAGATCAGATACGTAGTGATTCTCCTGTTTTCAGCCACCCAAGTATGCTGGGATTACAGTGACGCCACCACACACAGTCCCAATCACCATCTCAGTGCCAACACCAGCATAGGAGGCCGGGGATAGAGTCTTTTTTAAGTCACTGAGTTTCCCAGGCTGGTTTTGAACTTGTAATCCTCTTTTCTCAGCCTCCCAGAGTGTCAGCATTACAGGTGTGCACCCACCAACCCCAGCTAAAATACAGGTGTTACTATGAGGGAACTTAAATGGGAAAAATTCTAGTGAATGACACTGTCACCCAAACCCTGTTCTTTGTATGACACCTCAGCAGTATAACTAAATGAGAACAAGTTAGTATATATATGTATATGTATATGTATATGTATATGTATATGTATATGTATTTTTTTTGTAATAAGTACACTTCCAGAAAAATCTGTCTTAGGTATATGGAACACTCCTGTAACCCCAGTATACCAGGAGACTGAGACAGGAAGTTCTTAAGTTCAGTGTGAAGGCCCTGAGATCAGTCCCCATATCAGTACCATAATCAAAATCCCAAAAACTTATGTTGGTCTAGTTAAGAACACTAAAATATAACGCTTTGCACATGCAAAGGACAGTATTTTAGAGCTACGAAGTTTGTCTTTGGGGGTTTGTTTTTGGCTTTGGGTTTTGAGGTGCTCAATTACTAAGTAAATAAAGCTGAAACTGCTTCACATACAAGGTCCACCTTGGGAAAAACACTTGGCAAGTGTAAGTTCTTAATTAGTCTTTATAAGTCAATAAGAAATATATGAGCGGAATGATTGGTTACCAAAGTAGCATATATGATCAGTAAATTTATGAAAGTGTTTGGTATCACTAATAATGAAGGAACTGAAATTTTAAGTAGTTATCCATGTCATCTTCCACCTTTCAGACTGCCAGGGTCATTGTTTAGTTATACAGAAATGGCCAGGATTCTGGGAAAGGCACTGACACAACTTACTGAGGGAGCTCAAGTTGGGACCCTGAAGAACCTTAGCATCATATGACAATGCCTAGAGGCAGCAGAAGCCAGCAAGCAGATAAACAAAGGCATAGTTACATAAAACTCTGCTATAATAATAGCATTTTAGAGCCACCTGAAAATTCTAGAAGATGATAAACACACAGAGGAAGACACACATCTGTGAGAAGTGGGAATGGTAGGACGTGTCCCATGATGAATGAATAAACAGGGTGATTGCATGTCTGCCTGCCATATGTGTGTGCACCACACACATACGTCCTACACTCAAGCACATCCACACTTAAATACATATACATACCAATTTGGAAGAGTGTCAGAATTATAATTTTAATTGACTCTAAATAGTAAGATAGGCTTGGAAAATATTTCAGTGGTCTAAATTCCTGCCTGACAAGCACGAGGACCTGGGTTTGATCCCCTACTGCATGCCATGCTGACCTGCACTGAGCCTGTGACCAAAAGTGAGCATGGTGGGACACGCTTATAATTCCAGTGCTGAGAAGGCCAAGATGGGGATTACTACAAATCTAAGCTGTGTAGTGAGACCCTGTACCAAATAAACAAACAAAAGATAAAAAATAGTAAGGTCACAGTTGTTTAACAGCAATCTTCTTTTTACTTACCACCTGCATCTGATTTTTCTAAAAATATGTTTATATGATTAAACAGAGGGCTTTTACATGGAGCAACATCCCAGCCATATTTTAATGTTTTGTTTTGAGGTGGGTTTGCCCAGGCTGGGCTTAAATTTTCAACCCTTCTGCCTCAGCTTTCCAAAGTGCTGGGATTACAGGTGTGTGCCACCGCATCTGACTTATATAATTTTTTTTTAAGTAATTATCCAATTAAAAAATATACTTGGATTAGGAATGTAGAGCAAAGCCATGGATCTAGTCCCTTGCACGATAAAACAAAACACTTAGCAATTAGTAGCATTCATTTTTTTTTTCTTCATAAGTTGATTATGTCCACAGTTAATTAACAGCTACTTATTTCCAGGTTTGTATAGCTACACTAAAATTACATTTTGAGCCCAGTGTGGTGGCATGTACTGTAATTCTAGCACTTAGTCTGAGATAGGAGAATTGCAAGATTGAAGCCAGCCGGATTACGTAATAAAATCCTTAAAAAATAAAAAGAAAAAAGACTGCATTTTCCTGTCTGTAGAATGTTTTCTTTTTTTTTTTTTTTTTTTTTTTTTCATTTTACTTGGGCTACATACAGTGTCCTTGATCCTGTGCAGACTTTCTCCCTTCTTTGGTTTCTTGCCTGTCTACCCTCCACTGGGTTGTCCAAACTGATTCATGTCACAGAATAAAGTCATCCTTCAGTAGGAGCCCATAATTTCAGCACAAAGGCCTTATAGAAGCTGCTTCTATAGGAGGGGCCTCTGACACCCACTGCCACTGCAAGACAGGAGAAGAGGGTATGTTTATTGCAGGAAGCACGGCTGTGGCCTGCATGGATGAGTCTTGTAGACAATCAAACCTAAAGTCATTTTTGCATTCCTGTCTTCTGAGAAGCTCTTTATGCCTTAAAAGGCTGGCTAATGTTTTCACTTCCTACAAATGAAATTTATTGACATGTACTGTATTCTCATTTCCTGCTCAGTAAAACCAGTGTTTTGCCACCCCCATCCCTACCCCGGCTGCCATAGGAACTGTGCCCTAGTGTTGCAGTGCTGCTTTCCTGGCCTGGTCTGTCTGTAGTGACTACATCTACACTGAAGCCTATAAGGCCACTATTCCCCAGACCTGTTGGTTTCTTTCATTTTGCAGAGTACTTTGCTTTCACTTGTTTATTATTTTATTCAGAAATTCCATGTGACTTACTATGCCAACTCTAAACCAGTCTCCATACCTCTTCCAGGGATTAGGGTGATGTTTGGTGTGGCTCATTAGTCTAATAATGGTGGATCCTCATCTGAGTGGTAACGGAAATATACATTAAGAAAGGTAACCATGGGGGCTGGCGAGATGACTCTGCGGTCTGAAGTGCTTGCTTAGGCAAGCTTAGGCAACCTCAGGAACTGTGGTTCAATCCTCAGCACCACATGCTGCGCCAGCCTCACCCCCAGGACAAGCTGAGCCAGCCATAACATAAATAAAGTTTAAAAAATAAATAAATAAGTATTCTTCTTGCCTACTCTCAGGGCTTGTGTATGCTAAGGTTTGCCTGAAAAGAGACACTATGAAAGGATGGGAAACCATGGGGATTCCCTACTCTGGCCCTGCTTCTGACCAGCTTGTAGCCTCAAGAGGTGTATCTAACTCCTTGGTCTTTGAAACCCATGGCCTGTCACATGAAGGGTTGCTGTCACCCAGCCACTCATGACACCTGCTCTTTTTCACTTCTCCATACATAGAAATTCATTGAGTTTGAAGATGCGTTGGAACAAGAGAAGAAAGAGCTCCAAATCCAGGTGGAACACTATGAATTTCAGACACGCCAGCTGGAACTGAAGGCCAAGAACTATGCAGATCAGAGTAAGTGGCTGGCAGGAGAAATGAATCACCAATGAATGTGTGTTCTAAGACCAGTCCAGCTGAAAAGGATACAAAAGTGGGGCTGGCGAGATAGCTCAGCGGTCTAAAGTGCCTGCTTAGGCAACAACGGGGACCATGGTTCCATCCCCGGCACCACAGGCTATGCCTGTGCCTGCCCCACCCCCAGGGCAGACTGAGCCAACCATAACATAAATAAATAAAGCACTTTAAAAAAAAGAAAAGGATACAAAAGCGTTTGACAAAAAGAGATTAAAAAAAGCCTAAGGATGGCCTTAGTTTCTTTTCACCATTCTTATTTTATCTTTTTCACACTACAGTGTATTTCTGTAACAGGCTTAGATCCTTTATGGAAATAAGGAAAATAAGACCTGTTCGATCACATGGCACTTTTACTTATTGGTGTAATCTGACCTAAAAAATAATAAGTCTATAGTTCTATAGTCTATAGTCTATTAGTCTATAGACTAATAACTATAGTCTATTCCCCTGGTTCTATAGAACAAAGCTCCCATTGCCATGGGGTTCTCATACCCTGACCTGGCTAAGGAGTGACTGGTCTCTGGAGCTGAAGGTCAGGTCCATAGATGGAGCCACCATTATAGAGTCAATTATTAGGAAAGGCTCATGTGTGGTCAAGGATGTTCATAGGAAAACCCTAACCCATAAGGCAAGTAGACAAGGTGTTATTTTTAGAATTGTTACTCTGAGAATATGTTTTAAGCTGGGTATGATGGCAAATACCTGTAATCCCAGCACTCATGAGGTAGAGGCAGTAGAATAGCTGTGAGTTTGAGACTAGCCTCGGCTACAGAATGAGTTCAAGGCAAAAAAAAAAGGTATGTATTTAAATTTTTAGAAACTATATTCAAGTATCAGTGTTATAATTACCTATTCTCAGTTTTCTGTGATGAGAGATTTTGGTAATTTAAACCCATTTCACTGTCTTACCTGGTTATTTTGGACAGCAGGCACTTTAAATCAGATTGGGGGAAAAGTTATGTTGGGCCTGTTCCTATCCCAGACCAAGACTTAGGGGCCACTATACTAGGCCAACAGTCTGCTGACAGGTTTGAGCACTGATATGTGACCAGTAGACTGGTAGTAGGCTGCATCCATGGTGGTATTTACAAGGATGGAGGGTGAAACAGAGCTGTAGAGAAAGGCATCCAAGGCTGGTGGTGAGACAAAGGGCAGATTACCTGGCCACTGTTGCCAGTTATACTAATGGGTAGTTGTGCTGCTCTAGCAGAACATGTGTGCCAGATGGAACCATCTGGGGTCTCAACATTGGCTCCCAATTTATTTATTCTTTATTTTTTATTTTTAAATTTAACGATGGTTGAATTACATATTTTCATCATCAAGTCGGTTGAGATTAATAGATATAGGTATGTAAGATTGATCAAATAATTAAACATTAACGCTTTCAATAAACTTTTTTTTTTTTTTTTAACTCTTC
>PVKN010022902.1:0-14993 GCA_004027915.1 Capromys pilorides | reverse complement strand
AACCAAATTCAGTAGTGTAGCTAGATACAAAGTCAGCAGTCAAGAATCAGTAACATTCCTATGCACAAGAAGAAAAAAAACTCACAGAGAGACAAATTAGGGTACCAGTAGCTTTGACAATGACATGAAAAAATGAAATACTTAAAAATCTATGTAATGAGATAAAAGAACTTAACATTGAAAACAACAATACTCTGAAAAAGGAGATCAAAGATGATATCAAAAAGATGGAGATATGGCCATTGTTCTTGGGCAAAAGTACCACATTAGTGAAAATTACTGTACTCCTAAAATTGTTATACATTCCCCACCAAAATGTCAATAATTGAGGGCCAGGGAGATAGCTCAGTAGAATAAGTGTTTGTGTGGGAAGCACAAGGTCCTGAGTACAATCCCTGGTACTGAAAAAAAAAAAAAAATTCTGATAATGTACTTCATAGAATTAGAGAAAGCAATCCTAAAATTTATTTGAAACTGTAAAAGACCTAGCACAGCAAACACAATTGTAGGCAACAAAGGCAAAGCAAGGGACATCACAATCCTTGAGCTGAAATTATACAACACTGATTTCCACAGTGTAGATTGGTGCACCCACTGTGGAAATCAGTGTGGAGATTCCTCAGAACAGTGACATTAAAACTTTCATTTTCCCAGCTATTCCCCATCTTGGTAATTCCCACCCAAAATTACAAGCATTGTACCACAGAGCTATAAGCACACCCATGTAACAGCTCAAATGCTCATCAATTAATGAATAAATAAAGAAAATGAATTTTTTGGTACAGTGAGTACTACTCTGCCATGAAGATGTACAAATGTGAAACATTTCTAGGTAAATTGATGTACCTTGAGACCATACCTTTTTTTAATGTATTTAGTACAGGGTTTACAGGGTCTCGCTATGTAAATTGGACTCATGGTGGTCCTCTTGTTTTCAGCCTCCCAAGTGCTGGGATTACAGGTGTGCACCACCACGCCCAGCCTCAATCACCATCTCAGCATGCCCTAGGAGCGGGGCCATCACTGCCTGTAGTGTCGAGACCAAACCCTGGTCCCTGCACTGTCTAAGCAGGCACTTTAGTCCACCAAGCTATCTGGCTGGCCCAAGATTATACTCTTCAATGAAATAAATCAGGCACCCATGTTCAAATATCACAATTTTCTCTCCTGTGAGAAATGGAAAGTGTAAATAAGGACCAAAATGTATGCAAGATACTGTGAAATAGGAAGAAAATATTTAGATAGGAAGAATGGGGGGAGGAAAAGAAAAAGAAAAGGAAGAAAAAGTTATTGTAAATAAGGAGGGAGGGGGGATGGAAAGAGGCAAGGGGAACAGGAAAAAGAGAAGACTCGTTCAAAATGTACCAATTAAATTAATTAATTTTAAAAGAAAAGAAAAATAGAGTGCACAATGTTGTGATATATAAAGAAACTCTTCTGCCCTTCTAAATTCTATTAAATGTCATTTAAAGATGAGGGTCATGTCAATAAAAAACTTGTATTATTTAATGATTGTTGCCATCTAATCGAGCAATACTTGATTGTAAGTGATATAATTTCCCATCTTTTAATCACTGAAATACAAATTTCATGAAACAAAAAATTCTCCTATGTCAGAAAAATATACTACAGAGCACAATTTTAAGGTGAACTATTTAATAAAGTGTTTTTAAACATTTTTTTCTGTTTGATTTTCCAAAGGAAAAACCTGATTTTTGTTTTACAGTTCCAATTAGTATGACAGAGCAAACAAAAGACAAATGAGAGCATACCTGAAGGTCAAATGCATGCTTCTAATAATGAACACAGGTTTTCTGAGAATAAATTTATTCCTAAGAACAAAAGTTGGTGATAAAGGTGTAATGGGGCAGCCTTCAGGTGGGCTTTGGCAGAAGGACTGTGCCACATTGGAAAGGAGAAAGGGCGAGAGGACAGTGGGAGCAAGATGCTGAGGCTGGGACGTGCTGGCCTGTTTTGGGTGACAAATTTACAGTGTGGTGTGGATAAGCTCTTCCTTCTCCCGGGAGCCTCATCTGTGGGCCTGAGTTAGGTAGCGAGGAACCCCAACTGCCATTTTTTTGGTGTTGTTTCACCAGTGTTGTTTAACCAGCCACATCCCTGAAGAGTGGGTGCTGGCTAACCTAATCCCTGAATTACACGCATGATAGCTGAGAAAAGTCTGGAGACCCCCAGGGACCTAAGCCACACAAAAGCTTCCTCTCTTTAAAATAGACTTTCCTCCATTGCTTCATTCCACGAACAGTAATCAACACAAGCACTGTCCCAGAGTTGTAAAAGTAACATTTCAGTCACTAAAATGTTACTAAATATTCTTACCAGTATTGCATTGGCTATCATAAGTGCTTTCATAAGAGGACTTCGTTCATTTAATTTTTAACATGTTATTACTGATTTGCCTATTCGGTCAATCTGTTTGTTTGTTTTGTTTTATTTTTCACAAGTACTTTTCTTTTTTAAAAAGACAAACTTTATTTATGTATATTATGGCCGGCTCAGCCTGCCCTAGAAGTGCAACTGGAACAGCATGTGGTACTGGGGATCGAACCATGGTTGCCTAAGCTTGCCTAAGCAGGCACTCTAGACCACTGAGCCATCTCACTGGCCCCAGGTATTTTTCTTCATTAAGTGGTGTTTTGTTTTATTGAGACAGGCCTCATAGTCCAGGTTGCCTTTGAATTTGTGATCCTCCTGCCTCAGCCTCCCAAGTGCTGGGATTACAGGTGTCCCCCACCACTGCTAGACAACTCCTGTCTCCTGCATTCAGACTATTTTCTATCTCTGCCAGTGTGGGGTGGCTCACCATCCTTCTCTCTTCCTCATCTATGTCTGTCTGTCCGTCTCAAACTGAACTTTTTTCTTTTTTTTTTTTTTTTGTATTTTTAGGGAAGGGTCTGTAGGGTGTTCATACTTACTACTAGATCATACTCACAGTGATCTGCCTATTTACAGCCTCCCAAGAGCTGGGATTACAGGTGTGCACTACCACACCCAGTCCTGTGCTAGATTTTAAAAAGAAAAGAAAGCTGCTCCGAGTTGGGTTGAGGCCAAGAAAAACAACACTTGATAGCCATAGAAGATGGTCACTGTTGTGAGAACTTTTTCAGTTCTCACATGGATTACCCATAGACATCGTACAACCTTCCCTGTAAGCACCCCAGGTGACTGCTTTTTCAAGTCGGTAATGGTGTACACATAGCTGTGTGAAGGGAGTCATAGTAGAGGACTGAACATAAGAGGTAAGATTAGGAAAGATTTAAATGCCGTGATAAAATTCTATCACCATGAGACAAATGAATTTTTACCTCTCAAAAGTTCGGTTGTTTTCACTCAGTATCATTAAGTTGACAGACATATTCCTTACTACTTTGTCTTCTCTCTTTCAGTCTTAACCTCTGATTGTTCCTCCCCACATTCCCTGACTCCAATCTATGCCCCAAGGGAAGGCACTGCAAGGTTTCTTCCCTTTTTTCTCCACTGTCAGGAATCTCACCCACTCACGAAACTTTGTCTTTCCACTAAGAGTCTTACTTTCTTCTAAACCTGCGTACACACCCACCTCCCTTTCAGATACAAATTCCTCTCTTAATTCTTTGCTGACATCACTGACTGTGTCTTCCACGTCAACTCCTTCACTTTCCAATTCTTCCTCCACCACTTCTGTAATATATAAGTCCTCACTAGCTCATAAAATTATGAAGACAAGAATTTTTGTTGCTACCATTTTTACTTGTTTACTCATCACAGTACTTTTTGCCATACAATTGACAATGGGTAAATATTAAAAAAGTAAATGGATGAATCCATCATCTCACTCACGCTATTTCTTCCCACTACAAATTATCCTAACTCCACATGCTGTTTTAACAAGATTTCTAGTGTTTTGTATACATGTAAAATTTGAGAATCAATGCTAACTAGGAGGAATCGTAGTTCTAAAATCACTCCCACAAGTTTCGCTTTCACACTTTGTTTATTCCACTTTCTTTTGCTATACCATGCCACTGTCTCTCCTCATTGTAATTTTGTTACTCTGCTGAAGGTAAACCCAACTGCTGTACACTCCATGATTTTTTAAACATGTATTTGGTTCTTACAGAGTCTCACTATGTGATCCTCCTGTTTTCAGCCTCCCCACCGCTGAGATTACAGGCATATACCACCAAGCCCAGACTTTGCAACTGGCTCAGCCTGCCCTGGGGACAGGTTGGCATGGCTGGCATGGTATGTGGTGCCCAGTACCAAACCGCAGTTCCTGTGCTTGCCTAAGAATTTAGTCCACTAAACTATCTCACCAGCCCTACTCTATGAAATTTATCCTGTAATAAGTATCATCTTTTCATTCTCTGGGAACTGTAGCATTGAGTTTCTACTGTCTCACTTTCTCTTTTACCTTGAATTGCAGTTATTCAGGTATTAATACTATTAACACACTTCTCTTCTCATTATATTGTAAGGCTAATATTGGTGGAGAACTTTATTTTTATTGTTATAAAATACAGATAGCATCAGGCCAGCAAGATAGCTCAGCGGTCTAAACCGCCTGCCTAAGCAAGCTTAGGCAACCGCAAGGACTGCAGTTCGATCCCTGGCACCACAGGCTGTGCCAGCCCCACCCCTAGAGCAGGCTGAGCCAGCCATAACATAAATAAAATAAAATATAAATAACATAAAATTTATTATTTTATCTATTTTAAGTATACAGTTCAGTGACATTAAGTACATTTATATTGTTATGCGACCATCACTACCATTCATCTTCAGGATAATATTCATCATCTCTAATAGAAACTTACATTTGTTAAGTGTTGATTCTCCATTTTGTCCTCTCTCCTGCCCCAGAAAATGCCATTCTACTTTCTAATTCTTTGAATTTGACTGCTCAATGTACCTCATATAAGTGAAATCATAAAAATTTTACTCCATTGTGTCTGGCTTCTTCAACCTAACATTTCAAAATTTATCTTTGTTGTATTGTGCACCAGAATTTTTTTTTAAAGTTAAAAAATACGTTATAGTATGTTTCTTCCATATTTGTTTACACATTCATTATTGGTGGACGTTTGGATTACTTCCACCTTTTGGCTATTGTGTATAAAATAGTTACGCAAATGGACATTAATATACATTCAAGTCCCTAATTTAATTATTTTGGATATATTCTCAGTAGTGATATGACAATTCCACTTTTAGTTTTTTGAGGAGCATCATACCACTTTCTGTAGTGGTCGTACCCATTTACTTTACCACCAGCAGCACAAAAGGGTATCTGGTTTCTCCACATCTTCACTAACATTTGTTATTTTCTCTTTTTCAAATATTGCATCCTCATTATAGGCGTTTGAGACAGTATTCCACTGGGGTTGTGATTTGTGTACCCTAATGACAGTGATATCTTCAGTGATGCTGAACATCTTTTCATGTGCTTATAGGCCATTTGTACGTTGTCAGAGAATATTCATCCAAGTCCTTTGCTCATTTTAAAAATTGTTTTCTTGTTATAGAATTGAATGAATTCTTTATCTATTCTAAATATGAGCCCCTTAGCCGATATATAATTTTCAAACAGTTATGCCACTCTGCAGTTCTCTTTTTCATTCACTCTGTTAATAGTCTCTTTATTAGGAATTATCCTTCGTGCCCCTCATACAATCTGTTTCAGTGTCTCCAAATCGTATCTGATTCATATTCATATTTTAAATTTAATTGAAGGGCTGGCCAGGGAGCTCAGCTTAGGCAGACCAGGATTTGATCCCTCCTCTCCACATGCTGTGCCAGCCCCACCCCAGGTACACTGAGATTGGGTGTGGCGGCACACATCTGTAATCCTACAACTTGGGAGACTGAAAACAGGAGAATCACTGAGTCCCATCTGTTCAGTGAGACCCTGTAGACCCTATACCAAATGTTTTATTTGTTTGTTTCTTTTCTTTTTTATTACCTTTAATAAGAAATAGCAATGTGACTATTATGCTTTATGTCTAGTAGTCCCCCAAAAGCCTCATGGAATCATGGGGTGGGGACTAACAGAGTTTGATTCTTGACTCATGATCCACTGGGATTATGTGTTTTAGTACTGATGGGACTATGGGTCTGAGTCCTACTGGGATTATGGGTGTGGTCTAAGGCAGATAGGCTAAGGCAGAGAGCCTGAATGTAATATAGAGACAGACTCACTCTGTTGCTCTCTGCTCCCCTGGTTGTTCCATTGCCTCTGTCACCATATTGTTACTGTTCCACTGCCATGAACTACTGGCCTCTGCATTGTGCCTCTCTGCCTTGGATCCAGCCAAATATGGACTAAAACCTCCAGTAACTGTAAACTAAATAAACCTTTCCTTCCTTCATTTTGAGCATCGAATATTTGTCCCAGCAATGAGTAAAAAGTAACTAAGACAGTGACAGAGCACAGGGTGTAGATGTGATAATTTTTGTAATAATTATTGGTACAAAAAATTCTTCTCATTGAACTAAGAGAAAGTAGTTATATATATAATCCAATGTTCCATAATCGCAGTGGGTTACTGGCAAAACTGGCAATGATGGAAGCTGTTGATTTAAGCCTTTTAACAGCTCAGCATACTAATCTAGTTTTACGTTTTATGCCTCATGATTAAACTTTTCTGCTGAATGGTTAAGGGCAAGTTAAAGAAAGACCTGTTTAACAAAACATGAAACTTTTGTATCTCCCAAGGTCAGTCAAATACCCTCAGGATTTACTTTGAAACCATATACAGTGCTTTGTAGAACTGTTGTCAGTGTCAGTCATCTGATGAGTCATGGCCATTGCTTGACCAGTGAGGACTCAGGACATAAGAGTACCTGTGCTATAACATCCTATAACTTGGTGGTTTCCCAACTTTTCTGTTCAAGGAGATTATAGGGTACAGAGAAAAGGAATTGAAGATACATAGTGTGCCTAAGGAGAGTCACCTAGAGAGAAAATATTCTCTCAGGCTTTCACAGAGACCCTATACTAAATATAAATAAACACATAAATAAATAAATTTAACTGAATTCTTAAATTATGTTTGGTGATTCACTACTGCACTTAAATTCATGATAAAATCTGACTAAATATAAGTGAACTTTGCTTGAAAGTGATCAGTGACATGTCCAGAAGAATAGAGGCATTGCAAATATAACTGAGTACTTTCAGACTAGAGCTTTGTCAGAAGATACAAAGGAAGATATAAAACACACACTGGAAACTTCCTGTCCATGTCCCTAAATGTAAAATCTAGACTCTTCTGTGGAGATGCACTGAATATTAATTGCTATCATGTGGGAAGATAGTAATGAAAAATTACTTGCGGTACAATCAATGAACACTTAAACTACTGAGTTTGGCATTTGGCTAGGAATTGTACCATAATCAAAGATGGATGGGAAATAGTAAATCTGGAAGAACTAAATATTTTAAGGATATAGGGATGTTTATAAAAAATTCAAAATGCGTCCTAATTCCCTTTGGTCTTACTGTAATCAGCTCTGTCACTGAAATGACAGCAGCAAATGACTAAAGCTAACAAACTCTTGTGGGATGATAAGAACAAAGGGCTAGTACATTGCTTATTATCTCTGAACTATATTACTTAGCTAATTTATAGTTCAACAAAGCTAATAAGAATAACCATGATGATTCCTCATAATTGACCTTTTTGTTCTCTGATTTGTTATTTTTAGTCCAAGAATTATCACAAATTATCAGGTCATGGGCTCCCATGGACTGTGTATTGCTGTAACCATGCCTTCTCTCTAGAAAAGCTGAGTGGAAACTCTGATTGTTCTGATTGGCTCACATTTGAAAGAATTACATAAAACTTAGAGTAACTAGCATAACATCCCAACAGAGTGTGTTGATTATTTTTTAACATTAAAAGATCAAAGAAGAGAAAGTCATTTGGAAGGCATATGAGATTGATTTCCTGGGGTTATTTTTATTCTGAATTATAAAGAAACTTCAACGTCATGAGTCAAGTCCTTAGCATTTTTGGTGCAGAACATTCCTACTGAGTAATTGTTGTTCACTGTCAGTGCTGCCACTGGATTAACACAGTAAGAGGTAATCACAGTACATTCATGCACATATGTATGTGTACTTACAGGGTGCATTTAGGTAAGTTAATGAGAATTGTAGTTGGCCTTCAATTTTTTTTTTCAGAACTGGGGTTCAAACTCATGACCTTACACTTGCCAAGCAGGCACTTGCACCATGGAGCTATCTCCCCAGCCCTTTTGGCCTTCAATTTTAACTCCCCATTTACTCAATTTCTGTCTTCCTGATGAATGACACATTTGAAATGAGTTACTTATGCCCTTTCAGATATATACAGCTTATATATTATCTGACTGCCTTTTCCTGATGGTTTAAACATTTCCCCCCACCTGGTGTAAATTCGTTCACTAACCTTTTTTTGAAGGAATTTATTTGATTATTTACATGAAGTGAAATGAAACACTAATAAAATCAGTCCTTCTAAGCTAAATATAAAATGTGATAGATGCTTCTGAAATTCAATCTACTGTTTTATACTTCTATATTCTTTTTTTTTTATGCTTCTGTATTCTTAAACAGAATTTGAACATTCTTTGTCCTACATTTTTTGAATTTCAGCTTAGCATTGGAAATTATACAATATTGTACACAATACCTAAAATGAAAACGTTAGTTTTGGGCTTGACAGATAGCTCAGTGGACTAAAGTGCCTGCTTAGGCAGAGTGCAGCTATGGTTAGATCCCCGGCTGCTGTGCCAGCCTCACTCAATGCAACGTGCTGAGGCGGCGATTGAGACTGGGCATGGTGGCACGCACCTGTAATCTTAGCACTTTGGGAGGCTGAAAACAGGAGAATCACTACAAGTCTAATCTACATAGTGAGACCCTGTCCTAAATACTTAAAAAAACAAAAGAAAATGACAAGTTCATGTGTTGATCTTCAGAAATCATATAATTTTTGAAAAGAGACCCAAGGGGGTTGTCTTTCTGTTTTTCTGATTTTACAAAGATGGAAAGAAATGAAAGTTTATGGGCCTGAGGGGCTGATGTAGCATCCCATCACATAGCCCACTAATGGCAACCTAAGGGTGAGAGCTCAGGAGCCAGGGAGTATCTTGCTTCGGGGGGCTTCTCCCTACTGTATGTCCTCCTCTTTCAGCTACTCCTGTGGATGAACACTATATTAACCACTCATTTTTTATTACAATAAATAATGTGTAGTGACAGAAGCAAGAATTTGCTTCTTTATTGGATATTGGAATTTCCCTTACCCTAACCTTTATAATAAAAAGAATGACTTCACACAGCACATTTTTTTATAAAGTAACAAACTGCTATCTAGCGTGAAATCCTTAATGGCATCCGTCTAGACTTTGTAACAGTCAACATCTGTATACAGAGATTCAAGGAAGCCACACTTTCTTGTCCATTTTTCCAAAGGAACTTAGTGTGCCATGGATTTTTAACCAAACTAGGTATGGAAAGGGACAAACGTGCTGACCTTTTGTATAGCATGTATGCCATCAAACACTCATGAGGATAAAAACAGGTAAGATTTGATAGAACTACAGAATACTGAATTTCTGCTTAGATCATAGAAGCACTGACATCATGGAAGAAAACTAAACTCTCCTATCGAGACAGCAACTGAAAAGATCTGATGATGTAGTTTTGTCAGGGTGTTTAGAAATGAAGTGAATTAACTCTGAACTTTGAGACATTTAGGTCAAAATAATTGTTTCTTCAGATTATTTTCATTATAAAGAAAATATATAAAATGGAAGCAAAAAATATTCAAAAAAGATAATTTTGTTCTGCATATGAATGCTATAAGACAAGAAAATATACTATCATTTTATAATAAACTATCATAGAATATTTTTAAATGTATATTAATTTGGGGTAATTGCATTGTGAAAACTACTTTCTCACTTCCTAAATTCAGCTAAAAATAAAATGTGGCAACAAGGCTGGGAGATAGCTCTGTGGCACAAGTGTCTACCTGGCAAGTGCAAGTGGTGAGACTGAACCCTGGTCCCACCAAAAATAAAACGTGGCAAAATTCAAATTCAGGTAAAGTGGTTTTACTAGGCTTTTCCCATTATAAAAAGTTTATTTTTGCTCCTTTAAAGCTGCACTTTAAAAATCATTACTTCCTGTTCCCCAAGCCCTATTCATAATGGAAAAAGGTATAGAAATTCAAGAAAGTGTTCTATAAATAATAAAATTAATTCACATTTCCAGGAAGGTTAAAGGTGGGCAATATAGCTATTTATAATAGATTAACATGAGGGGCTGGTGAGATAGCTCAGCAGTCTAAAGTGCCTGCTTAGGCAACTGCAGGGATCGCAGTCTGATCCCCGGCACCACATGCTGTGCCAGCCCTGTCCCCAGGACAGGCTGAGTCTGCCATTATATAAATAAATAAATTTTTAAAAAATGAAAGAGTTCATAATGATTGACAGCTATAGGTGTTAGGACCTGTTCTAAGTGCTTGGTACTCATGACCTTATTTAATGTTTCCAACTGTTATATAAGGTAGGAAAAATTATTATCCCACATATTAGTCAGCTTTTTGTTGCTGAGAGAAAAATACCTGACATGCATAATTTAAAGGAGTAAAAGGTTATTTTGACTTAGAATTTCAGACCAGGTCAGCCAGCTTCACGGCAGAAACACTACATCAACAGGGTTTATCAGATGAAAGCCAGACAGTAGCCATGAAGCTAACAGTGAGCACAAGAACCAAAGAGAAAGAAGGTTCTGGGATGGCACACGCCTTTCAAGAGCATGCTGCTAGTGACCGAATTCTTCCATGTGGGTGCACCTGCTAATAGCCCATGTAGCAAAGAACTCATCGGTGAATTAATTTGATGATGAGGTTAGCACCCCATGAGCTAATCACTTTCTCAAAGCCCACTTTTGACCTCATTAGCTTCTGGGGGGCAGTGTTAATCCCAACCATAACATCAACATTTTACAAAATAAAAAGAAAAAAATATCAAGAAGCTATGTGTTGTTCTAGCAAGTGGCAGAGCTCATTTGGAAAATATTTTGGATAAACCCAAGGACACAAGAATAATATGTGTGTGTATTTTGCCATGTAGCTTACATGCATTTCTACTATCTTGAGCTAATATGATCATTTATCTTTTGAATGTAAAACTGAAAGTACATAGAAATATTTTAAAGTTTCTAAAATGGGCAATTTCTTGAATAATTTAACAAGTATTTCCTGAGAAACTTCCATGTGTGCCCAGCACAGCATCCCTAGCCTGTTAATGACAAACTCTCAAAGCAGAGGAGATTTTTCTCCCAATTATCTTCAAAGTAAACCTTTCCTGAAATATATATATATATATATATATATATATATATATATATATATATGCAAATATTTTTCAAGTATAAAGAAAGTGAACTTTCAGATACTTCTTTGTATGCAAACCTAAAATAAATTCAGTTGATTAAAAGTCAAATGCGTTCTCAAGTGGATTTTTGTGTGCCTTGAGCTATGAGACCTGTTTCCATACCATTAACTTTGCTCAGGATGGATGAATAAGTATCCATTAGAAAATTTTCTTAAGCATACAGGCTTTTCTTGGAGTGGCCTTTATTTTTTTGGTCAGCTAATGGCAAGTGCATTGAAATGGAATAAAGATGGTGATTTTTCAAGTTACTTGAAGGAGAAAAGCTCAGTAAGAAGAAAAGGATGCTTTTTCACTGCCAAAGGCCAAATCTAATTTGTCCATTGAAGATCAGAAGTAGGTAGGGTTTCATCTGTGTCAGCAGAAAAAGAAAGCCACGAGGCACCTGCTAAATGTCTCAGTGCATTCAGAAGCTGATGGAAGTGGGAGAAAGTACTTCTGATTTGAGGTCTGGAATGCCTGACAAGACTACGTGGAAATACAAATATGACCTCTTTCTAAGGTTATGAGATAAAATGCAGAACAATCTAAACAAAAATGTACTGTGCCTAGTTAGAATAAAAGATTATTTGTTGTTTACCTGAAATTCCAATTGAACTGTGCATTCTGTGTTTTTATTTGCTATACCTGGCACCCCTAATTGGTTCTCTCTGTCTCTCTCTCTTTTTTTTTTTTTTTTTGAGAAAGGGTCTCGCTATGCAGTTGAGGCTGGCCTTGAGCTCACTTTTGTAGCCCAGGCTGGTCTCAAGCTCACACTGATCCTCCTGCCTCAGCCTCCCAAGCGCTGAGATTACAGGAGTGCTCCACCATGCCCATCCCCTAATTGCTTCTCAAGCATGCCAAATACCCCATCTCCAAGCTACTGGAGGCTCTCACGATTTAAGTAGAAATTCCAGTGAGACAGGAATGCAGTGATCAGACGAGCGGCAACAGAATCTCTAACCACAAGTACTGGGAGGGAAAGGAAGGCTTCTGCCATGGTTTGAACAGTCCCATCAAAACTCATGCTTGAGGGCCATCCTGATAGCTTAGTGGATTAAAGAGCTTACTCAGGCAGATGTAGGGGCTGCGAGTTTGATCCCTGGCCTGCCATGCCAGCCCCACCTCCAAGGCTCATTGAGACAACGATTGAGACTGGGCGTGGTGGCACATCCCTATAATCCCAGTGCTTGTGAGACTGAAAACAGGAGGATCACTATGAGTCAGGTCTGTGTGGTGAGACCTGGTAGACCCTGTACTAAATACGTGCTTTGATTTAGTTCCCATTGCAAGATATAAAGAAATGGGACCTGGTAGGACATTTAACAGTTGATTGAGGGTCTGGGGAGAAAGCTCAGCAGTCTAAGTGCCTGCCTGGAAAGTGCGAGGGTCCGGGTTCCATCCCTGGTATCACACCTGGAATCCAAGGTGTTTCATACTGGCCCGGAAACCAGGTGCAGTGATGCATGCCAGTAATCCAGCAGTGGGGAGGCTGAGGCTGGAAGATCATTATGAGTCCAAGCTGAGTAATGAGACATTGTACCGAATATATATATATATATATTTTTTTTTAATTTTTAATTTAGAAAAATAAGTATTGATTGGGTAATAAAGACTACCATCAATGAACTAACGGGTTAGTGCATTGTCCTGAGGATGAGACCTCAGTAGAAATCAGTTCGGCTTTTCTGTGTCCACTCCATTTGCATGTGATGCCCTTTGCCACCTTGGGACCCAGTAGAGTCCTTGAGCAGGAAGGCTGCCACCAGATACAGCCTCTCATCTGTCTTCCCAACCTCAAAACTGTAAAAATCTTTCTTTAAAAAAGTTACACTGTCTGTGGTAATCAGTTATAGAAACAGAAAATAAAGTGACATAGGTGCCAGGATGGCCCTTGAATTGAAGACTGGAAATTCCTGTTTTGTTTAACACAGTAAAAGATATTAAGAGCCTGTGAAATAGCTCATTGTACTAGGCTCCTGCTTTGGCAAGCCAGGGACTAGGGTATGATCCCTCATGCCACATACCATGCTGGCCCCACCTCCAGGATACTCTGAGCTGGGCCACTGAGTCTGGTCGTGGTGGGGAACGACTGTGATCTCCACGCTGGGGAGGCTGAAAACAGAGTCTGAACTGCATAGTGACACCCTGTACCAAATACACAAAATGGAAAAAGAAAAAACCAAAGTTATTAAATGTTGGGCTGGATCCCTGTTATGGTTTGTGTCTAGTTGTTCCCCCAAAGCCTCATGCAGTAATGGGGCAGGGACTTCCAGTGTTTGAGACTAACTGAAAATCCACTGGGATAATGTGTCTTAGTACTGCTGGGATTATGGATTTTAGCACTGATGGGATTGTAGATCTTTAGTACCGCTGGGATTGTGGGTATGTGCACCTTCCCCAGCCTGGGGCAATAGACTGAAAGTAATATAAGAGAGGCAGACAAATAGACTTTGTTTCCTCTGTTGCTATTGTTGCTGTTCTGCTGCCATGAACTTCTGGCCTCTGCCATGTGTCTCTCTGCTTTGGATCTGGCTAAGTACGGACTGAAACCTCCAGTAACTGTGAGCTAAATAAACCTTTCCTTCCTTCAAGTGTTGGGTATTTGTCCCAGCAATGAGAGAAGAATAACTGAGACAATCCCCACAGTGCTCTTCTCAGCCTTCCTTCCTGTCCACCTAGTTTCTGACTAGGATGGCTCCCATTCTCAAAGCTTTCCTTATCTATGCTTGCTAAGACCCTTCACCACACAGGTTCTTTCGTACTTATACTGCTATCTTCTCCAAAACCAAGCATAGAGCCCAGGATATAGTGGATGTAAAAATAAATGTTTACTGACCTTGAGATTTTCAAGTTTTGTCATTTATTTCTGCTGTTGTTTCTGTTACTAACAATGAAGTAGAAACAGGGAAAAGTTGTTCCCCTCCTAAGCACTCATTAATTCTCTTTATTTGCAAAGTCTCACATAGAAAGATAAGAATTCAAATACAGTGGCATGGTACCAAATGCCCAACACAGTGTCTGGCACACACACAAGGTACAGCTCTCAACAAATATTTGTTGAACCAGTGAATGGATGCTAATTATGCTATCTGAGTACAAAGAAAGCTGCCATAATATTTATCTACAGTTCTGAGAAACAGCATTTCATTGAAAGACTTCTATATATATTATAGGAGCTGGGCCAGAAAAGGAAAAACCTGTTTGATGTGCCAGGTAAGGTTATATTACAGACAAGAGCTGGTGGTAGTGCTAGGAGGAAGTGGGGGACAGGTGTTAGCCACGAGGCATACTCCCCTAAGATAAGAAGTGTTTGAAACAGGGGAAGAGGGGAAGAGACTGGGAATACATGCAGCACCAGACAGCAATAAGAGGAGGAAGAGGAAGGAAACCCCAAACCACCTTATCAGGGTGGGGAGGGGACTTGCATCTCCCTTTGGGTGTTTTACCCTAACAGTCATAGATTTGGAAAGGAAAGGTCTAACTTGATATATGTTATTTAAGGACGACTCACATTGTATGAGAGATCAATGAATTTTTAAATTTGCTTAAAGCAATAAGCCATCTCA
>PVKN010022901.1:0-14993 GCA_004027915.1 Capromys pilorides | reverse complement strand
TGCAGTTCATTCTGGCCTTAAGCTCACTTTTGTAGCCCAGGCATGTCTCGAACTTGCACCGATCCTTCTGCCCCAGTCTCCCAAGAGCTGGGATTACAGGCTTGTGCCACCACATCCGGCTTGGATGCCTGTCTTGCCTCACAAGGGATCTCCTCAGCTGCCCGTACAAGGGATAAGCCAGGCTGTGTGCTGGACAGAGCGGACCAGGAGCAGGGGGAGCCAAGGCTTGGAGCGTCTAGAAGGACTGTTTGTTGTCAGGGCAGGTGAAGAGCAGCCGAGTGGGAGCCCAGGAGGCAGGCATCACTTCCCATGAGCAGCTGAGGACTGTGGCTGTCTTCAAGACGACCTGCCTCCTAAAGGCTTACACTTGCTAAGGGTGGGGGGAAGCAGTACGGCAGGCGGGACCTCTACACATACTGACAGGAGAGCTGAGGTAGACCAGCAGTGGCTGGGAGCACGCGCTGAGCAGGGTCCTTCCTCAGGAGCTGCAGGCTTGGCCCCGAGCCAGTGGATTAGAGATTAGGACCGAGAGCACCAAGCCACAGGGGAGCCCTGAGCTGGACATGGGGGCACTTAGGAGCCCTTGGAACCAGAAGCCTGGGCCTCCATCTTCAGATCTGCTCCCAGACTGCAGCCCACGACAGATACCACACAGAGCCACCGGAGGGTAATCGTGACAACAGAGAGGAAAAAGGCACCCCGCATGGGCAAGTGACCCCATGGCGGCCAGGATGAACCCCGGGAGGCCATGTGGCCACTGCTGGCCCTGCAGCAAGCCTAAAACCTGGAGGGAAACGAAGCGAAGAGGCTGGAGGCACATCTGGGAAATGGCACCAGTGGGAGGACACACACTGGAAGACAAGGAAACACTGGAGCAGACAGCGTTCCCTGTAGGACCCTCGCAGCCCCTAGGAGGGGCTTGTGGAGCGCTTGTGGAGACCCCGGGGACGCACGGGGTTGGTGGTGAGGGCCACGCCACCGCCGGGTCACCCGGCACCACTCGTCTGAAGGCACCCGCTGCCAACCCCGTCCGGCTGCTCGCTCCACAAGCATCTGTCGGCACCATCACGAGAGCAGGTCCTTCTCAGCTTCTGGAGCACAGTGCGCACCCAAGAAAGCCCTGCTTCGCGACTGCTGCTTCCGCCCCACAGTGCCCCTGTGGCCCTCTTGACTCTGGGCAGTGGTAGCCTCAGGAGTGGAGATGCGCAGAGGGCCACTGTAGAAGGGTGGGGGAGGGGGACGCCAGCCTGGAGCAAGGGAAGGAGACCAGGAGTCTTTTGGGAGCGAAGCAGTGCTGGAACGGCATGGTCACACCCTAGGGCTTTGCTCCCCACAGCACACTTTATGAGTGGCTCTGCTGAGACTGCCAAACCTCTGTAGGACCAGGCGGGAGCAGAGAACTTCAGGAGTAAACTGAGGCCAGCAGTGCCTGCCTCCAGGCCAGAGCACCGGCGGCAAGCAGCCGTGCAGCTGGGGCCCCACACTGTGGGGAGCCTCGACACTACCTGCAAAATCTGCCCACAGTCGCAGCAAAGCGCAGGACCGCTGGGCCCTGGAACACAGCCTCGGCCAAGGTCTCAGGCTGGGGCGGGATGGGCGAGGGCTCCCCTCCCGCACGCGTAGGGCCCAGCACAAGATGAAAGCCATGGATAATTAATGCTCTCAGGACTGGCTTGACTCTGCAAAAGCCTTTATGGGGACCTGAAAGAGAAAGCAAACAGATGCAAGACCCATCCCTGGCTTCTAGGGACAGGAGGACCTTTGAAATTATAAGGCATTAAAATAAAGCCTCCGGTGAAAGGACCGCGTGTTCTGGTTGCAGATTTGATGTTAGATCAAAACTGAACTGCTCCTGAGAGCCGGAGTGCTGACTTATTATGTGAGGTGGCTCATCCCCAGCGTAGAGAGGATGTCTGGCCTGGGTACGCCTAGCCGTGCCATCTGTCTGGAAGCCCGGTGGGTAACTCTGGCTGGTGACCTCACAAATGCTGACGCCACCTTCTCTGCTTCCTTCTAGCCCTGCCACTCAGGAATCTGGTGGAGACCCTGGGCTCCCTGGGGGAGCTCCATGAGGGGCAGTCCAGCCGGTGAGCAAGGGGCATGGGGCTAATACCTGGCCTCATGGAGAGGAAGTCTTTTTCCGGGGACAGTGCCCACAGGAGCGATTGTGACTCTCCTGGCCACAGCCTAGCCAGGGGGTGGCTGGCATTATCCCTGCTAGGTTGTGGTGACCACCTGGCCTGGGGCATGGATCTCCTCCAAGCAGAGCTGAGAAGTTCAGCCTATGCCACCAGAGATGTGTCTTGTGCCCACCTACGGGTACAATGCTGGCAATTCATGGCTCACCTCTCCTTTAGCTAGCAGCATGCGTGTGCATTCTGAAGTGGAGCCAGCACCCGCGCATGCCTGGGTCGGATATTGGGTGCACTCAGCCGTGAAGCTGAGTCTGCCCTGGCATTCGGCTCCCACAGTGGAGGGTTCTGGGCGTCACCAGGAAGGCGCTGGCTGGCGCGGGCCTGTGCTGCTTCCCAGATGGCTGACAGCCGCACCCAACACCACGACCTCCCACACAGCAGAGCTCACTGCTGCCCCACCGCGACGCCATCAGGGCCCAGGTGGACAGAGCCCCGATGCTGCACGGCTGTGCACGGGAAGCTGGGCGCTGGCTGTGCCGCCATGCAGAGCTCCCCAGCGGCGTGTGTACACAGCAGCACACGTGCCAGCAGCCAGCAGCCTGGCCCTCCTCCTAATTAGGGTGTTAATTAGCACGAATGAGTCAACCTGGGCAATCCACAGTGGGGCTCACGGGTGTGCACTGCTCTGGAGCAGCTGGTGTTGGGTGGCAGTGTTCTGCCACCCAGAGTCCTAGGCTGGAAGGGGCACCTTCATGGAGGAACCCCACAAGGGCAGGGGAGACAGACGCTCCAACTCTCAAATATTTACAAATTCGTTCTCTTATGTGGTCAAAGCCGCCAAGTCTTACAATGTGGAGGCCTGGGTGGCACCTGGAGCCCCACTCCCAGCCTCCTGCCCCAGCCAGCAAGCTCTACCACCGGAGGGGCTGGCGGCCCTGCCCTAGCTCCACCTCCACATAGGCATCGTAGAGCACCTTCAAGTGCAGCAGCAGTTGTTCCAGGTTCTCCCCAGTCAGGGCTGACAGGGCTATGACCTCCTGTCCCAGGCGGGCCTGGAGCTGGGCCAGGTGGGCCTGGGCCTGCGGCAGATCAATCTTGTTTCCAATGACAGCATGGGGTCTCTCAGACAGGCCTTCTTTGTACTTCTCCAGTTCGCATTTTAAGTGTTCAAACTGAGTCCACGGCTCCGGTAGTGAAAGGTCCAGCACAAATAGGAGGAAGCGGCAGCGCTCAATGTGCCTGAGGAAGCTGAGCCCCAGGCCCCTGTTCTGGTGGGCGCCCTGGACGATCCCCGGGATGTCCGCCACTAGGAGACAACAGCACAGGGTCATGGCCGCCCCTCACACCCGGGTTCTTAACCTTGGGGCTGGAGCCAGGAGCCCTCCCCTGGCCTGACTCCTTGCCTTCTAAGATTTTTTTTCAGGGAACACCCAACACCAAAGCCATCATTTATCCTAGTGACTCAGCAGGCCAATCCGCACCGAGGCACTTCAGCCTTCAGATGTGCAAATGCTCTGAGATATTTGGGTGAGAGGCACAAAGACATTTCAGTTGAATGAGGAATACTGAACATATTCCTGTCTTTCTGACTTTAAACATGATTCAAAAAGGGAAAAATGGCTTCCTGTACTCTTAATAATTTGATTACTGATAGAAATTATTATAGAGTTCTTTGCAAACATAAAGTGCTATACAAATAACCTTGCCAGCAGGCTTACTATTTTTAATGGGTACATTATATGCTAGAAAGAAAGTTTTCTTCTCTCAGAATGGTACAGAGAAAGCTTTTAAAATCACGTGTTGTCTACATGACTGATGCTGCCGAGTTTCCATCGATGAGGAAATAAATACAACGAGAAGGAACCCTCTCCTCAGGTTGGAAATTTAAATTCACATTTCTGAACGGGTGGGATCCTAATTTTGACACAGAACAGACTCGCTCAAATTCTTCAATTAGAAAAAACAATATAACAATTAAAACAGGAAGCTAAATTTAGGAGTTACATAACCACTTCCTGCTCGCTGGCTTGGCTGAACCTACCTGCTAGCTGCTGGTGGCCGGTGTAGTGAACAATCCCCACGTGGGGTTTCAGGGTGGTGAATGGGTACGAAGCCACGGCAGGTTTTGCATTTGAAATGGCTCTGAGAAGCGAGGACTTTCCCGCATTGGGGAACCCAACCTGGAA
Source organism: Capromys pilorides (assembly GCA_004027915.1). NCBI lineage: Eukaryota > Metazoa > Chordata > Mammalia > Rodentia > Capromyidae > Capromys > Capromys pilorides. The sequence continues at coordinate 10,672 of PVKN010022901.1, read as the reverse complement.
GAACAGGCAGAGGAGGCCACTGACCCCACAGAGGACTCTGCTGCTGCAACCGAGGCAGGTGGAGGGTGGGCGCAGCCTGAGGTCAATGTGAGCTCCCCAGGCAGCAGGATGCTGGTGGCACAGGCTGGGCTGTCCCGCAGCACGTCCCGCCACAGTGGACCTACCATCCCAGCGTGGGCCATGGTCTTGAGCTCCAGGTGGAGCACACGCTCCTGTCCCGGCTCTCCTGGGGTGCAAGTCACAGGGGCGCGGTTGTCGTTGGCCAGGAAAAAGCGGTTGCCCTTTCCTCCTGCGCCCCCCAGGGCAGCGATGTACTCGTCACCTGGGCAGCTCAGGTCAGCCACGATTTCACTTCCCTCCTTCACCAAGGTGCCCACAGGGACCTGAGAGGCAGCACAGCATCGCAGTTATGGGTGGGGGGATGGACCCCACCAGGCCCTCTCTTCATGGCCGCCAGGATGAGGAGAGGATCTGGGCTATGGAGAGGATGGTTTTATGAGGCTAGACACACCCTTCAAACTCCATGTGGCCAGCTAATGGCCACACTCCTAGGGACCCTGGGCGCAGGCCTCCATCTCCAAGGTAAGCCCATCACAATCTACAGGGCAGAGACACATGCAGTACAGCACCAGCATGAAGGACCTGCGCAGGGTTTGCTCCAGGGGCAGAAGCACTCTCTGCTGCACCAACTCCAGGGGCTTCGGCTTACCCGGATGTAGAGGATAGCGCCACTTCGTCCGGCGCAGTTTTTCCTGCCGCCATCTTCTCCACTGTAGCCCTGATACTGGGACAGGACTGATGACAGGGACTTGACCTGCTGATCAACTGAAGTAAGAGCAAGAACCTTTGTGTTAAGACACAGCCAGCACCACAGTTAATATTCCTCTGTCCAGTTTAAGAGTCTTAAAAGCTCAGTATAGTGGCACATGGCTGTAATCCCATCACTCTGGGAGCTGAGGCAGGAAGATTGAAGGTTTAGGCTCAACCTGGGCAACTGAATGAGATCCTGTCTCGAAACTTAGAAAAAAGTCTGGGAGATACAGCTCAGTACAAAGAACCTGGGTTCAATCCCCAGAAAACCTCCCCCTCCAAAACAACAAAAACACAACCAATGGACACAGAAAACAAAACTGTAGCAGAGGTTACTGACTAACAACATTATTTTCAAAAAGCCAAGTTTCTATTTTCCATCAGAAATAGTGTGCCAGGGCCGGCGAGATGGCTCAGTGGTCTAAAGCACCTGCCTAGGACAGTTTAGGCAAGCGCAGGGACCGCGGCTGGATCCCCAGCACCACATGCTGCGCCAGCCCCACCCCCAGGACAGGCTGAGCCAGCCGTAACACAAACAAATAAATGAGGTTAAAAAAAATAATAATAAAAATGAAATAGTGTGTCAGTTCTGGAAAACACTGAAGTTAATCATAATGCAATCATCAGCTAAAAAGGAGCTACCCTTTACCTTCTGTGAGCGCTTGTGCCCTTGGCCCACTGGGCGTTCATGCTACACATGTGCTGCTGACGGCAACGTTCTCCTCAGCACTAACCGAGATAGTGACGCGGGTTTTGCCCTGGCCGTGTGTTTCCGTGTTAGACTGTGGAGGAAACGCCCTTTGCGTTTCTGACATTAAAAACAACCCCAAAAGCCCATTCAACATTGCTGTCTTCACACAGTTTATAAAAAATGCTCTCTACACATCCCAGTTTCTAACACAAAGGACGTAGACTAATACGGCAGAGAAGTCTGGGGGCTCCCCAGGGCTCCTAGACCACATGCCTCGCAGGATGACGTGGCCGCCATTGCCACCGTCCCCACCATCCGGGCCCCCGAACTCCTTTCGGGGCTCGCTATGGAAGCAGCTCATGCCGGAGCCTCCGCTTCCTCCACGGACAAGCACTCTCCGATGGTCCACGAAGTTCCTTTTCTACAGAGAACACAGGGCAAATGTTAGCAACACCCGAAAATCCTTCCCAGGAGACTGAAATATACAGTATGCCTGAGCAGATTAAGGCTAATTACTCATCTCTCTTCAGAGCTAAAGATAAAGTCAATTCCCACAGTCACAGGAATTTGCAAGCTGCGGTGAATCAATGCAGATATAAAGGTGGACAGCAAGGGAAGCACACTTCAATTAAGATGCGTTGCGTCCACAGTCCACAGTCCAGCTCCCCATGAAAGGCGTGACTGCTATGCGCTGCAAGTGTGTACTAATGAGAAAAGTAAAAACGAAGCTACCAAGGGGTGCCTCTTTTGTTTCTGTTTGCTTGAGACAGGGTCTTGCACTGTAGTTCAGGCTAGCCTCCAGCTCACTGTGTAGCCTAGGCTGGCCTTGAATTCGTGGCAATCCTCTTGCCTCGGCCTTCCGAGTGCTGGGATTAGAGGCACAATGCCCCCATAGCCAGCAGAAGGGTTCCTTTTAAAAGAATGGATTTGGGCCAGGGAGATAGCATAATAGTAATAATAATCATCTGAGTAGAATCCTTGCCTCAGAGGGATGCTGTGTATTCCCCTGTGGTACACAGACAGGCCCTTGTGTACTCAGGACACGGAAAGGTTCTTTCTTAAGAACCTGGGATTTGGGCCGGCCAGATAGCCCAGCGGACTAAAGTGCATAATAATCATCTGCCAAAGTGCAAGGTTCTAAGTTTGATCCTTCGTACTGCAAAACAAACAAATAAATAAAAAGCAACAACAAGAAAAGAGTAAACTTCATGATATATGACTTCAATTTATAAACGCTATTCCATTAAAAAGAAACCACACTTCAAAAAAGAAAATGAAGTGTCTTTCTAGCTCTTCTCGAACATGCAGTTGTAACAACAGGGTGCTATGGGAAATTCTAGTTCAGCTGGGTGTAACAGTGGGAGAGATAGGGAGCCTCTCTTGGACAAATCCTGTTTTTTTTTTTTTTTTTTTTTTTTGAGAAGGACCTCACTATACAGTTCAGGCTGGCCTTGTGCTCACATCTGTAGCACCCAGGCTGATCCCAAACTCGCAGTGATTCTCTGGGCGGCATGGCATGCAGGTCTGGGTATTGAACTCAGGACTGAGGACCTTGAGCTTGCCAGGCAGGCGCTTGTGCCTCTGAACTATCCCCAAATCCCAGGTATTTTTTTTTTTTTTAGTACAGGGTCTACAGGGTCTTACTATGCAGATCTGATTCTTAGTGATTCTCCTATTTTCAGTCTCCCAAGTGTCACCATGCCCAGTCTCAATCGCCATCTCAGCATGCCCCCGGGGCGGGGGTGGGGTGGTGGTGGCATGGCACACAGGGCATCGAATCCCAGCTGCCGGGCTCTGGCTAAGCAGGCACTTTAGTCTGCTGAGCTATCTGGCCGGCCCAAATCCCAGGTTCTTAAGAAAGAACCTTTCCGTGTCCTGAGTACACAAGGGCCTGTCTGTGCACCACACAGGAATACACAGCATCCCTCTGAGGCAAGGATTCTACTCAGGCCCCTAACTCAGCTGAAGAATAAAAACAAGCAGCTGACTGGGTCAGTACTCCACACTCATGAACCCGTCCCGCAAGAGCAGCTACCCAGCTGCAGCGCAGGCAACCTTCCGCAGGCCTGTGTGGGAGGACAGCCTCCCACAGCCCTTGTCAAGACCAGGCAGATGCGATTTCCATCCAATGGTCATAACAGAGTTTTCAGAAGAAAATATAAAAATATTTTAGGATTCTTTGGCACCACCACATGGAAAAACCATGTACTACCACTTCAAAGGTAATTTCAATACAGCGCAGCACAACCTGATCCACCCAAAGGGAAAAAGCACAAGGTTACCGGTAAGCAGCATACGGAAATAAAGCGAGACCTGCACGCTGGCTGCCTGCCTGGGCCCCCCAGGGGGAAATTAAAAATGAGTAACGAATGCACATTTTCTTGAATTTAGTCAGTGGCCATTCGTGTTTTAAAAAGAAGGCTCTGGTGAACAGAACCAGAAAACCTGTAAGGCTGTAACATCAGAGGTCTATGCCACTCCCACCCAGAGGTTCTGAACAAGGAATTTAAGTGAGGTCCCTCTTGCAGGTTAATGACAAGTGATCGGCCCTGCCCAGAGAACACACTGCTGCCTGGGCCTCCCTGGCTGCTGCTGGCAAAGGCAGGAAGGCGCCCTGTAAGAAGCCGTGTCCCTTGAGTAATGCCAACAGGCTAAGCAAAGAGCAGATCAACCAAAGCCCTCAACACAGCATGCCACTGTCTTTCGGGGTTGAGAATCTTACCAGTTTCTTCTCAGACAGTGGTTTCTTTCCAGGGGGTTCCTGATGCTTGGCACGGTACCCACAGCCCAGAGAGAGTGGCCTGGGAAGAGCCCGCTGTGAAAGGAGCCTAAAGGCCCCCTGAGTCGCTCCCTCCACCATAGTCCAGGGTCTTGCTGAGGTAAGCCGCACAGGGATCATGGCCCCTAGCAAAAGTCAGAAGCACAAAGTAAGGCACTCGGGCTAAACCTGAGCATCAAAGCGAGGCTTCAGCCAGGTGTCTGGCACATGCAGCCTCTGGGTGCATACCCTAGATCCAGCAGCCAAGGAGGCCAACGCTCTCCACCCAGAGGCACAGACTGCCCTCTGGTACCACTCAGTATAGGCAGGACTTGGGGAAAACCTGCTTTTATGTTTATTTTTAAAAATTTACATTCATTTATTTGATTCAGGGTCTTGCTATGCAGTTCAGACAGGCAGTGATCCTTCTGTCTCAGCCTCCCCAGCACTGGGATTATAGGCATGTGCCACCACACCCCATTTTGGTGGCCAGCACTGTGCACCTGGGGTTTGGGGCTGGCACGGCACGCAGCACTGGAGATCAAACCTGGGTCCTTGTGCTTGCCAGGCAGACGCTTAGACTGCTGACCTATCTCGGCATCCCCTCTTTTGTTTATTTTCTGGGACAGGGTCTTGCTCCACAGTTCAGGCTGGCCTAGAACTTGGTAAGTAGCTCAGGCTGGCCTCAGGCTTGTGTTCATCCTCCTGCCTCGAGCTCCTGAGTGCTGAGATTATGAGCTGTGCTAGGCAGGTTCTGTGTACAAAGGATTTAGGCCATTCCATCTCCAGCGGCACTACGGATACCTCTGGGGGAATATCAGGAATCTGCTCAATGAAAACAGTGAAGGCAATCTAAACCTCAAATCTAAACTTCAAAGTGCAAGCGCCCATCTGTTCAAATGGTACTGTGTTACCTTGCGCGGCCCATACTGCGCCAACTGCAGCATGGAAATACTGAATGTGGAGCATGGTAGCTGAGCACCCAAGCTCTGAGGCAAACTCCGTCCTCTTGGGTGACCCAGGAAGGGCTCCTCCCACCCCCGCCTCACCCTCCTCACTCAGAGGTGGGGAGGACGAGCAAGCAGAGCCAACTCGGATGGACACAGCAGTGGTGGCCCTGTCACCTGCTCTTATCCTGACAATGAGCAGCAGCCACCTGGTCTCTGTCCCTGGTTCCCTGCGCCAAGCTCACAAACCTTTGTAATTTCCTGAGAGATGGAGAGATAGAAGTGTCTGACCCACAGCCACCAAGGTCCCTGGAATTTCCTGAGTGACAGGAGAGACTTTGGCTCTAATGAGGCGACTTATGGCCGCCTTGCACAGCTTTCGGGTGGGGCTGGCCACCAGAAGAGCAGGGCAGGAAATCTGCGATTTTCACCACCCTGTCTTCTAGGCGACGGGCCTGGAGACTGAACCGAGGACTGGTGGTGCCCACGTGACAAGGCCTCTGCAAAGAGGCCCAGAGCTGGTGACTGCACCCTGTGCACAGAGGTGCCTCAGATTGCTGGCCTTCACTTCAGCACCTCTCCACTTGGCTGTTCAGTGACGTCTACCAGAAACAGAGGACCCTGGGGCCTGCTCCTTGCCACTGCATCTGGGCTGAGGACTCAGCCTGTGAGACAGTAGTCAATGGCCACCACCAGAACTGACCTGAACTGTGGACAGCTCCACGAGCAGTGGCAGCAGTGCTCCGCAGGTGGGCACAGATGCCAGCAGCAACAGCTGGGTCAGCCCAGGGCCAGCCCATGCTCACACTGCACCCGTGGGGAGCATGCACCCTGTGGGGAGGTGAGGAAGACGTTGGCCCTGCCTGCCAGGAGGACGGGCCCGCCTCCGGCACGCCCTGAGGGCCCACTCTGGGAGCTCTGGGCAGGAAACCTTCGCAGCTCGCCACAGGTCTCAGCAGGAGCCGTGCATGTTTTTACGTACCATTTAGAAAATCACAGCAAAGCCAGCACAGGTGAGCACAGCAGAGGACAGACTCTGTCCTCCCAGAAGTCCCTGCTGGGAGCCACCCGCAGTGCACACCCTTGGCTTTGAGAGGGACTGCTATCATCACGCCTGCTGCTACACAGCACAGCATCCGACAGTACTGCTCTCAGCATGAAGCACGCAGTCTCAGAGGTGGCGGAAGAAAAGCAAGCCTACCACTGCCCCCGGACACGCCCTGTCCTCCAGGACAAGGGTCCCCTACCGAAAAGGCAGGCCCTGCACAGCTGACCACCCACGCGCAGCCACGGCCCCAGAGCGTCCCAGCGGGCGAGCCCACGTCCGATCGTGGGCCTCTTCTGTCACTCCCTGACCCAGCACTGACACCTGCGGGGCTACGGGGCAGCTGTCCATGGGACACCCCCATTCTGGCCCGACCCATGGTTCCATCCAGAGGAGCTGCGCTGCTGTGCTGCCACCTCCGGCAGGCAGGCTGTCCCTGAAGTGCAGTCTGAGCACCAGCCTGGGGGCCGCCTGGCACCTTGTAATAAGATATCTAGAAGGGAGGCACAGGAATCTGCGTGCAGCTGGGTATGGTGGCACGGGCCTGCAATCCCAAGACTCAGGAGGCCGAGGCAGAAGGATGCTGTGTGGGGCCAGCCTGAGCTACAAAGAAAGTTCAAGAAAAAAAAGTGAGTTCAAGGTCAGTCTGATCTATATAGCAGAACCCTGTGTCAGAAAGACATAAAGTAACGAACAAAGGGAATCTGTGGGAGCCCGGTTTGTCCTGCTGCTCACTAAACCACCCACACACTCGTTTCCACGCACGCACGTGGGTGCTCCCAGCGCATTCCTGTGTTCACGGCGTAGCTGTGGACTGCACTGTTACTGTCACTGACTTAGGGTCAGAGTGTTTTGGATCTGGTCAGCAGGGCCGTTGTGAGGCTTCTGGGCCAGCAATCCGAGCACCCGCCCACTCTGGCACAGGTGCCTGCGACTCGCCCCTCCTGCCCTTCCCGCCCTGCCCCGTCCAGGATTCTCCACACCCCCCAGGAGCTAGACTCCTCATAGCAGAGAGCGGCGCCTGGAGCCTAAATCTCGGTGCTGGGCCTGCTTGTGGCTGCAGAGGAGCTCCTGTTCCCAGCGTGTCTGGTGGCCAGGGCTGGAAGCACACGAGCATTCACACGTTTGGTCAGCCGGAGCCCTCTGCACGCAGCAGAGCCGCTCCCGCCAAAGCCCAGTGTCCAACTGACACAACACCACTCCATGCCCTCCCCAGCCCTGGTTGCTGGGGCTCAGACTCGGCACCCCGCTCCACTTCCTCCTCTCCTCTCTCCTGCCCAGCACCCTGTGCCAGGCCTCATCCTAAGCTCCACTCCTGTACACGGGCATGCTCCTCTACCCAACCGTGCTGCTCCCTGCTCCAGGCTTCAAAAATAGTTTTAAAAATAAACCTCCTAATCCAGAATGGCTTTAGAGTTACTGGAAAGCGGCAGAGCTATTTCCATATCCTTCATATTCTGTGCTCTTACAAACTCAACATGTTGTAAAAATTTTTATTAGTGAGTGTCTGTAGTACCCAATGTTTACACTGGGTGTGGAGCTGGTGAGTACAAGCTGCACACCCTGGTTCCTCCTCCACTCCTCTCCTGCTCCCCTTTCCCCATTCCTCCCCTCCATCTTTTCATCCCCTTCCCGTGTGTGAAAGAGCACCCTGCTCCCTGTTAGTCTCTTATTTTGCTCTTTGTTTACAATTTGGGACACGCTGGACAATCTGCATGAAATGGACACACACCTTTATAGAATGCAATTGACCAAATAAACGCAAGAAAAGCCAACTGCCTGGCAGGATGGCACATGGCTATATTCCAGCACTTGGGAGGCTGAAGCAGGAGGAGCCCCATGGGTTTGAGGCCAGCCTGGACTACACAGTAAGTTCAAGGCCAACCTGAAGAGACCTGGTCTCAAAAATTGCAAAAGACAGCCCAAAAAAGAATAAGCCAACAACCCAGTACTTACTAACAAAACTGGATTTACTAGAAAAGAACATTCTCAAAACAAAATTCTAGACTCAGTTTGCTTCTTTGGTAAATTCTATTAAATATCTTTAAAAAGCACCCTTACACTTTTTAAGAAAATGGGTAACATCACTATCCAACTCAACTTTTGAGGCTACTGTAACCCCACCATAAAACTGACTTTACAAAAACAAACTACAGTCTACAGACACGTATTCTTCATGACTGCAGACACCAACGTCCTCTGGCAAATACTGCTCAACCAAACCCAGGAGCGCAGAAAGGACCAGACACCAAGCCCTGCAGACATCCTAGGGATACTCAGCTACTGCAGCAGACTGGCCCTGTGGCCACGCAGGCCAAGGAAAATACAGCGTACTAGCAATGGGGAAAAGGGACCCTGACACCCTGGCAAAGGGTGTGCACTGGGGCCTACAGCTAACACCGCCCTGGAGAAGGCCTGAGTGTTGCTCCTACACTTAGAGAAAGGCTGTGATGCCTGTGTTCAGCACCTGCATGCAGTCTGGTCCTTTTATTAGACACTGCAACAATGGAAAGGAGAAGGGAGGAGTAACAGTGACTCTACCTGCAGAAAAGAAACTGATTCCGCAGAAGACCCCAGGGAAATCTAAAGCAATAATTAGAATTAATAAATTGGACAAGGACATAGGCTACATAGTAAATTTTTTTTTCAAAGTAAAATTTTGAAAATCAATCAACTTGGGCTCGCTCTGGCAGCACATATACTAAAATCCATCAATTGTATTCTTTTTTTGTGTGGCTGGCTCAGCATGGTATGTGTTGCCCGGGATCGAACTGCAGCCCCTGCACTTGCTGTCTTGCCAGCCCTGACTGTATCCTTACATACTAGCAGCAAACAAGTAGAAATGAAAAGAAACTGATCCCACTCATAGTAGCACCAAATACAAGAAACACCTAAACGTAAACTTCATAAGTTTTCAAGACCTCTACCTCCTGCTCCCAAGATACCGTTTTAAGTGTTATCAGTTACTAAGTCATTTAGTCCTCACAAAAACTCTCATGAAAAAAGTAAATACTGGGGCCAGGGATGTAGCTTAGTGGCATAAGTGCCTGCCTGGCAAGTGTAAGGGCCAGAGTTCAATCCCCAGTACAGCCAAAAAGAAAAAAAGTAAATACTTCAGTGAGAACAGAGACTTACCAGGTCCATGGAGGACGGGGGTGGAGTGTGAGAATAGGTGGCAAAGGGAAAGGGCCTCACAGCTCCTCAACAGAAGCACACAACAGCTCTGCCTGCAGGAAGCGTGGCGTCTGTCCCGGACAGGCTGGAGAGCAGGCCTCACCCACGCTTGCGATGCAAAACCTGAACCATTGTGAGCGAAGGTGACCCGCTGCCCAGCCGCCCGAGGGGGGGGCTGAACTCTGCGCCCGGCCTCGCTTGGCACACTTCCCCCTTCCTGCCCTTTCAATCTGTGCAGAGGAACACTGTGAAACATGGCTCTCTGCTGGCACGAGAACAAACTCAGCACCATTCTCTGTTTCATGGTCTTTATTCTTCTAACAAGGCTGTGTCCTTGCACTGCATAATCACCAGCCGCATGGGGCCATCCCATTTAATTGACATGAAACAAAACGTGAAGGCTCAGTTCCTTGGTCCCACCGGCCTCATTCTGGGTTCAGGCCCACGCAGCCTGGGCACACTGTACAGAGCAGCAGGGGTGAGGTATCCCCACCACCACACAAGGTCCGTGGATAGCGCCCCTCTACACTGAGCAGAGGGAATCCCGAAAAGTGAGCGCACTTTGTTCTACGCAGCAACATCTGCTGGGCACTGAACAAGACACAGGAAAGCCAGGACTGGAGTCTGCCAGGGAATGGGAGGTTATATGGTTAACACGTGGAGGCTTCACTCAGGTAAGGGCCCCACTCTGGACACCGCGCTCCTGTCTATTGCTCCACAGAAATTATTGCCAGAAACCTCTTCAAAACTGTCTACACAGACTCTTAAATGCATTCCTTACAACAACGCTGGCTCAGTCTCCAGTCTATTCCATTCTCTGGATGTTCTGACCTTACACTTCGGCAGACCTCAGAGGAGCGCTTCCTGGAGAAGCCCTCCCCAGGCCTACGGGCTGCTTTCTCCCAAGCCATGAGAGTCTGGGAGTGGAAGCAACTGGATTGCCACTTGGTCCAGGCCAAAGTGCCAGCATGCCCGCTTCCCTATCAGTATCCTGCCTGCATCTATGTCTGTCTCCCTACCTCTCTATCTATCATTTGTTTATCTCTAATGCCTCTGCAAAGCAGGGGAGGCTGACTCAGGGAGGCTAAGTCACTTGCCCAGGGACAGTGTCCTCCGGCAATGCATCTTACAGCAGGAGCCTCCATGCTAGGTTGGCAACCACAGACTCTGCCAGGCCAGTTCTTAAGGAATTAGGCGAGCATTCTGCCCCTCATCCTTTCCCATTCCTCCTACCGGGGCCTGAACCA
>PVKN010022900.1:0-14997 GCA_004027915.1 Capromys pilorides | reverse complement strand
GAGCTGGGGCTCCAGTCAGGGCAAACTTGGAGGCGAGGGGAGCCTCTCAAGAGGGAGTTGTCAAGAGCTTGTCCCAGGCCACACACTCCTTTCCCTCTTCCAGAACTTCAGGGGTTAAATCAGATCCGGGAAAGGGAAAATCTTTTCCCAGCAGCTCCGCCCCGGTGACTCAAGCCAGAGGGAGGGGAGCTAGAGGAGAGGAGAGGGAACTAGCAGCTTCCCCAGCTCCTCAAAGGTCGTGAGTCAGCAGAAGAAAGGGCCTAGCCAGCAAGTAGGGGCCCAGCCAGCAAGTGGGACCGCACCTGACCCCTCTCCCTCCAGGTCCCCACTCAGAGACCCTTTCCATCCCCTTACCCTTGAAGGAGTCCAGCAATGGACCCCTGCCCCACTTTGCCCACAGATTTCGGGAAATGCCTCCTCCTCCAGCTCCATCCCAAAGGGAAGTCTCCCTCGACCCCTGGCTTCCTCTCATCAGGTCAGGAGCTGCCTCTCTGAGGACTGCTCAGATCTGCCAGCCCTCCCATCCTTCCTTTGGATTTAGTTCCTCCCTGTTCCTTCTTCAGCAGATAAACCCATTTCCAATCCCTGGGCTCTCAAACCAGCCCCTGACACTCCCCAGTTCCAGCAGGAAGCAGAGCTAGGCTGCCCTCCCACCCTGGGTTCACCACATTCCCACAGCTTGCCTGGGTCTGAGGAGTTGCATCAAGTTTGGGGGCTTCCCTGGGTCCAAGGACAATCCTTAGGAATTAGGGCCAGTTCTAAAGCCCCACAGCCAATTGGTTACGCAGGAAAAATACAGTTTGGACATCCACTTCCAGGAATAAGGGAGCAGGCAAAAGTCGGAACAGCACTCCTCCAGACCCTCACTACCCACAGCACAGCTCCTGGGCCAGCCCTCTCTCACCCCCACTGTGCCAAGGTCCTCAGGTTCCCCACCAGTGGGCACTGTTTGTCAGCACCAGAGTCCTGTCCTCAGCAGCCACATGCTGTGGTCAAGAGCACAAGCAGGGGTGAGTGCTAAGAGCCAACCCCAACTTGAGGGCTTCTCTCATCTAGTGCTAAGCAAGGGCAGGAAACGGGGTGTCTATGGAGAGAGCTGAGGGGGTGGCCCAGCACCTCGGCAACTCGTCTACAACTTCCGCCTGGGGAGACCTTAAGCTGAAGTGTGACTTCCTGTGTAGGGGCTGCAGAGGGGCAGAGGAGCTGAGATGGACCCAGTGGTCTAACCCCGACCCAGCCACCTCCTTCAGAGACTCACTTGTTGTGCCCTTCCCCCGCAGCACTGAGTTCTTTAAATTAAAATGTGTTTGTTCCATTGCACTTCACAACCTTGGGGGAGCCCAAAAACAGCAGGCACTACTCAAGTCCCCCTCTTGCCCGTGAACCCCTCCACAGTGGCTCATGGCTCCTCCACCAGAGCTCATTGGATGTGCTGCATTGGTGTTGAATAACCCAACTGTGTCTACTTTGGGCTTTTATCATAATATGGTTATTTCAGATAAGTAGATAAGATCTCCCTGACAGACCACAAGCCCTAGGAAACGAGACATCAGAGAGTGCACTGGTCAAACCCAGTCTTATCGTCCTGCCTACCAAAAGCCAGGCCTGCAGAATGGGAAGGAAACATAATGTTGAGTTTATGATCTGCCTTCTAGGTGAGGCCAGCGATGCCTTCAGGGGGAGGTGAGAGGCAGCAACCCCCACAGAAATAAATTTATCTCCAAAATTTCCAACCATGCCCCTCTCCTGAGAGCACAGGCAAGCGAGTGCAGCTATTCCACCAATGCAGAGGAAGAGAAAGTTTGAGACCCCCTGTTCCACCCAGTTAGCCCTCAACACTTCCACCTGATTAGCCCTCAACACTTAGTGTGCCCAGAATAGAATTCATTCCTGTCCCTGTGTAGACAGAGATCACACCTCTAACTTCTTGGCATCAGCATCAAGGCATTTCCCACAACTCACGGCCATGGCCACGGCCATGCTGCCAGTCCATCTTGCCAGTCCTTCTTGTATAATCTCTCTGGCCTCTCCCTATCCCTTGGTTCCAGCCTCACACCTGGATTATTATTGCAACTGTCTTCCTTTTTCCTACCCCAATCCATTCCACACACTTTCTTTTTTCTGTTTTGAGACAGGGTCCAAGGATGGTGCCCATACTGGTCTTATTTATTTATTTATTTTAGGGAAGGGTCTACAGAGTGTTCAGGGTCTCACTACTAGATCAAACTTGTAGTGACCCTCCTGTTTACAGCCTCCCAAGAGCTGAGATTACAGGTACACACCACCCACGCTGGTCTTAAATGCCTAAGCCCAAGCTATTCTCCAGCCTCAAACTCCCAAGTAGCTAGAATACAGGTGCCTCCCCTGGCACCCGACATACTTTCTCATCTGCAGTCATGTTGCAGCTTGCACATGGTGGTGTGGGGAGCCTCCTTCCACCTTCAGGCCTGGCTCCAACAAACAACATCTCCATGCGGTACTCCTTTCCCCAGCGTGTGCACCCAAGAATCCTCCTTGCTGTATGACACAGTCTGGGCACAGAGTGGGCTGGGGAATAATGAAGGAAGGAAGAAAAGGAGAGGAGAGAGGGAAAAGGAAGGGAATAAGGGAAGGGAAAGAAAAGAATTCTTCCACCTGAATCCATACTCAAGATTCTTTTTCGCTCTTGTCCACTCACTGCAATGTTCCCATCCTCAATCCTTACTGGCCTTCACAATGGTCACCCCAGCTAGGGTGTTCAGCTCCTGTTCCCACCACTCCTCAACAAAATCCCCTATCTCCATTCCTCTACTTCCCCCCAAACCAGTCTCCCAACTCCTCTGTCTCCTTCCTTTCTAACCATCCAGCCAGCCAATGATTTTAGATGTTAGCTCCAAACCCACTTTTCTAGGGCATCACCCCCATCAAACCAATTTCTTGTTCTTTTGTTTACTCAACAAATGGTTCGGAAAAAAATAAAAAAGTAATAATAATAAAATAAAATAAACCCAAATGGTACTAGCCAGGTCAGCTGCACTTCGATGCTGGGGATGGAGAGGTGGGCAATGCCCTACTCATGCTCTGAAGAGCTCTGGATAGGTCAGAGACATCCATTGTAAGCCCTGGGCCTGTGCAGGGGTGCCCTGGCCCACAGCAAACAAAGGGCATCTGAGCCAGCTCCTGGGGCCGAGATCCACTGTGCAAAACATGGCAACTGGGCTGGGAGATAGCTCAGTAGACTAAGCGCTTGCCTAGCAAGCACAAGGGCCTGAGTTCAATCCCAGGTTCCAAAGAAAGAAAAAAAAAAAAAAAATCTCGCAGCTGGACGAAGACAGGTTCCCTCTGGTCCGGCCTCCCATGCTGAGGAATGGCATCTCACAAACCATCAGCTGTCTCTTCCTCAAGTGTTCCTGAAATGCCTTTCACTGTAAGCTGTCTTGGATCAAACAGAAACTCGCCTCATTGGCCACACTCGGTCGTGTCTTCACCATCCCCGAGGCCTCCAGCATCTCCCACTCACACACCCCCTCTCTACACCATGCTCACAGTCTGTTGAATGGTGAGATACCACTAAGTCCTCTGCAGATCTCACCTATCCCCTGTCCCCCTGGCTCCAACTGGCTTCTGTCATAGGATGATAGCCCCACCTGGCTCCAGCAGCATCCACAAGGTACCTTCATTTACTCTAAATTTTCCAGAGAATAAGTACCACAAACATTCCTAAAGACAATGCTAAAAAAGCCATGCATTTGCTGCATGTTTTCTCCCATCTTCACCCTGTTCCCCTACTAGACCCTAAGCAACAGAATAGAGGTTTCAATCACCACTGTAGTGCTAGCACCTGAAACAGAGTTTAGCAAAGTAGGCACTTAATGAATTGAACACATACATCAAATGTATTCATCTACTTAATCTTAAAACTCACACTAGGAGGTAGTGACCACTCTGCCCATTTTTGAGATAAAGAAATTAAGGCATGGGGCCGGCGACATGGTTCAGTGGTCTAAAGCACCTGCTTAGGAAAGCTCAAGCAACTGCAGGGACTGCAGTTCGATCCCTGGCACCACATGCTGCGCCAGCCCCACCACCAGGGCAGGCTGAGCCAGCCACAAAATGAATAAATAAAGAAATAAACAAACAAATACATTTTTTTAAAAAATTAACGCATGAAGGGTCACAGAACCTTGCTCCATTCATGCAGCTATAATGTAAGGGAGTCAGGTGATCTACTAGAGAGAACAGAATTAAGAGGACCTGGAAGCTGAACAGTTGGGTGAGAGAAGGAAGTTTCTGGAATGGTACAATGAGTGGGCCTGGGAGACAAGAGGGCAGAGGACAGAGCAAGACCACTGTAGAGGCAGGTGCTGCATGGGAGTCTAGAAATGTAGGACTAGAGCAGAGGGAGGGGGCTGGATAGAAAGAAGCTCAAAAGGTTCTCAGGATAGGGAAGGAAGGAATGGTGGGAAGGACAGATGTAAAATGCTGAGAAGAAGGCATGGCGGCCATTGCTCTTGGCCCAGGGAAGGGCAGCAGTCTGGGAGAGGCTGCCCATATGTAGCAAGTCCACCTGACTGGATGAGGGGCTCTGGGTATGTGACAAGCAGTACTGCAGGACATCGGGAATGTCAAAGCACATTCAAACAAGCTGAGGTTAGAGAAAGAGACATTTTCCAGTGACGAAAATAACTTGCTGCCAACTTCCCCAAATTGAACTATGGAGCAAGAAACCAAGTGATTGTTGTTTAGGTTTAGGGTGAGGGGAGGGCCAGCTCAGGGATACTGACCAGGTGGAGGAGTTGCTAGAAACCTAGGCAGCATAATTAGTTCAACAAAGGCAACTTGTATGGAAACCAGAGCCTGGGGTAGAAAGGCAAACAAAGCTCCTGTGGTGAGGGTCCTGTCCATCTGGCTGTCCTGCTCTGATTCCCATTCTACTCCCAGATACCCCATCACACAGCACTCCGTACCTACCCCACCAGCTTGTCCCCCTCCTGGACTTGGATTCCCCATTTCACAAGTCAGGCTCTCTGACAGCACAGCCCAGGCAGCTTCCACAGGTCCCACAGCCAGCACACTCCAGGGCCAGCAGAGGATGGTCTACAGGCTCAGAGCACTGGTCTCCTGCCTTTGCAGGCTCCTCTCCTTCCCCTGCCATCCCTACCTCTACCCTACACAGGCGTACCACTGCCCCCAGGGTCCCACACCAGGCGTGGTCAGGCCTGGACGAACTTCCTCCGACTGTCAGGAACCAGGGCTTTCACTTTCTTCTCTTCAGACCTCTCAGGGCAGCTGCCTTCTGTGCTTGGTGACCGGAAAAGCTCTCTGCCAGGGCCTGAGTTTAGTCCTGGCAGGCCCGAGGGTAGCAGCCGCAGCAGGCCAAAGCAAGAAGTCTCCCCTTCCTGGGAATGAACCCCTCCTGCCAGTCGCCTTGGAGCCCCACCAGCCAGACTCCCTCTCCCCTCTCACCAGCCGCAGCAGCAGGCCAGACACAGTGGGAAGGCCCATATCCGGCCAGCGGGGCCTCTCACTCCCCCATTGGGCCTCAGGACAGCTGCGGTGGCAGTGGTGTCCAGTCTGCGCAGAAGGTCCCGGGAGCCACGAGGCCTCAGGTTGGCCCGAAGGGGCAACCAACGTTGAGACCGGGGTGGAGATCACTCTAGCCCAAGGTTCTCAAACCCCGGAGGCCAGAACTGGAGCCCCAGCTTTAGAACTCCGAGAAAACTAAGGCGAGAGAAGGTGGGAGGGAAGGGAGAGCAGCAAGGGCGGTGTTGCAAGAGCACAGACAGGAAGAGCTGGGAGGAGGCTGGAGGCGGAGGAGGTGGAGGGGAAGGGGCGGAGACCTTCAGGGCCTTGTGCTGCGGTCCCAGGCTGGCCCCCAGCGCCCGGGCCCACTGCTCCCCCGAAAACCAGGGGGCCAGAGCCCTTCCCCAGTCGTCCCGACCCTGGCCTTTCCTAGATGGAAAGCAAGAGAAAGACCTAGAACTCTGGAGTCAAACTTAACTGTGTTCCTGTTTGGAATTCTCTGCTTTTTAGCTGAGTGAGCTCAAACATACAGTCCCAACTCTTTGAGCCCATTTTTCACTGTGCGAAATGAAAATAGCCTCTCTCATTGAGGCTTCTGGAGGATTTACTGATACAGACAGAGGAGCAGCTGTCACATGGATAAGAGCAGTGTTAAGTGTTGCTTAGCCATAGTCCTCTGTATCCAAGCCTTCTCCACACAGTTTACCCACCCATCCTCAGCCTGAGCCCTCATCTAGTTTTCTGCCCTGCCTGGGATCTTGATCTTCAGTTCCTTCCTTCTGGCCCTGTTTGGCTCCTGGATGGCATCCAGGCACTGCCACCAATCCTGGAACATCAGGGAACCACTCTCAAGCCTCATTTATTAAATGGGGGAGCATGTGTCTGCCCTCCTCCATGGAAAAGCAATGCCAGGTAGATCAATGAGATCACACTTGTGAAGACACCTTAAAGATGTGAATATCTCTGCAGTTGTTGCCAGAACACCCCAACATCCTTTCCTCAAGTATTCAGGTGCCTTGAGGTCTCACTGACCCTAGAGTTAATTTACTGCAACCCTATGGCTTTAGGCTCAGAGATACCCAGCATGTTGGGAGGCAGAGCCACCAGAGAACCCCCAATTCCTAGACATCCAGCCACTTTTCTCTCTGTCCCTTGAAGCCAGACCCCTATGGGCACCTGCGGCTTCTTTGATCAAGTTTTCTCCCAAGGGAATTCTACAGTATAGGAACAACATTCTCTCAGTGACCATCCTGTACTCAGCCCAAACTCAAGTCTTTCATAGGCTAAGGCTGTGAGAAAAGCAGAGATCAGCAGAGCAAAGTCCTAGGGCATTGTAACTTGGAAACAGAGCTCCTTGTCACTTCTCCCATGAATCCACAGCTGACCTTCAGCCCCACGCCCACTCCTGGCTTTCTTGGTCTTCCCTCTGTGATTCCCAGCCATTCCCTCTCCCCACTGGTAGGTCAGTAGGTCTGGGTCATGGGTAATGGGATAACTGGGCCTGGGGGCTGACTTCAGTCCAACCCATCCAGCAGCTTCTGACATCATGGGGATCTAGGAACTGGACTTGTAGAGGGAGGGACTCACTACAGGAAAGCCTTGAGGTAGGGTGGAGTGGACCCTTCTAGGCAGAGCTCTAGAAGAAGCAGGATTATTAGAATAAAGTTTAGGGTTCAGACTAACCAGTGTGTGCTGTGAAGAAGCTGGGAGAACATCAGACTACTTAAAGGGAGGCCTGTGTTGTAGCTCAGTGGCTGAACCCTTAACTTACCAGGCTATGGCTTCCATCCCCAGCACCATAGATAGATAGGTAGATGGATGGATGGATGGATGGATGGATGGATAGATAGATAGATAGATAGATAGATAGATAGATAGATACAAATCAATAGATAGTACCTCTCATAGAACTGGTCTGATAATTAAATGCACATAAAATATTTAGCAAGTGTTTGCCATACATTAGCATTCTATAAGCACTAGCAATATTAATAACAACTTCAAGATCCCATTTTTAGTGTTAGAAAAACTTTAGAATAGTCTGTACAAGATGCCAAAGCCATTATGTACAGCCCAAGACAAAAAAATTTCTCTTCATGATTTAAAATTAAACACTGATTTACTAGGTTTAAAGCTTTGACACAGGTAGTATTAAATTGTTCAACAGAATTTAAAAAATAGAAGGGGCCGGGGAGATAGCTCCATGGCATGAGTGCCTGCCTGGCCAATGCAAGTTTGTGAGTTCAAACCCTGGTCCCGCCAAAAAACAAAATAAACAAAAATAAATAAATAAAATAAAAAATAGAAGAAAAGATAGTGAAAAGTGGCTAGATCTAGGAGTATGGAAAGCTAGCTCTCTTTGAGCTGGGGGTGTAGCTCATTGGTAGAGCACTTGCCCAAGACACCCAGACCCTGGGTTCAATGCTTATACAAAAACAAACCAAAAAACCAAGCTAGTTTCCCTGAGGAGGCTGTGATCCCTCCAAGCATAGAAAAAGTGACGATGAAAAAACAGAAGAGGGCCAGTTAGAGGGTGGTGGGACAGGGTCAGCTGCTGGGCTTGGGGAGCCAATGATGAAGAGCTGGAGAGCTGAGTACAGTAGCTTGTAATCCCTGCTCCTGAGAGGCTAAGGCGGGAGGGTCACAAGCTCCGGGCCAATCTGGGCAATATAGTGAGACTTAAAACTGAAGAGGGGTGGGCGTATAGCTCAGGCTAGAGCCCCTGGGTTTGATCCTCAGTACCACACACAGAGCTTCGCATCAGCAGAGCCTTGTCCCTCTTCAGGACTCACACATGAGCACCTGTAGACACACACATGCACTAAACCTGAAAGGGCACTGGACAGAGTCCAGGTGATGTGGTTCTCACCCAGCCTCGTCATCCAGGGCCCCACCCTTTCCAGGGAGGCTGGAGATTCGATTCCCAGCTGGTTCTGTCAGAAGAATGAACCTGGGCCAGCCGCCCCACCCGCCAACCTGATGAGAAAACTGAGAATTTGTGAGCAAGCCATGACCCAACTCCTCGGTATAATTCACAGATAGGATGGGGTCAGGGGGTGCACTAAGTGGACTTATGGAAGCCAAGGAGACTCAACCTGTTAGACCTCCTCTATCCACCTGGTCCTCCTCCCCTGCTAGGGCAGGGCAAAGGGCATCAGTGTAATGTGGGGCCCAGCTGAGGGCAGCCACACCTGAGAGTTCTTAGGAGGAGGCGGCCGGGACAGCCATTCTCCGCATCATGAATCCAGGAAAGGGGACACAAAGTTATTGCATGGGTGCAAATCACGACCCTTCCTGCATCCCTATGGCCCTTTATTGGCTCCTTGTCCTGTTCCCTCAGGTCCTGCTTCTCCTCTGGCACCTCAGGACAGAGAGAGTGGACTGAGTGAAAATGAGACTGCACTTCCATATTCCAGGTCTGCTGCTGGTGTGGGCTGAGGAACTGGAGCCTGAGAAGGCAGGCTTCCATCAGACATCCTTCACCCTCCCTCCACCCGCCTGTCCTCCAAGTGTGTGGGAGATGTGCTCTGTGATGACAGGTGAGCAAGGCTGTACAGGCCCAGAGGTTTCTGAAGGAACTGGCCTGAATCTCATCAACCCCAGACAGCAATTGACAGGGAAGAGGGCAGACAGTGGTGCATGGTGTTCAACAAATGGGCAGAGGCTCAATGGCAAACACAGCTGGGTAGGAGAAGAGGCTGAAACACTGGGGAGGGCAGAGTAGTCCTGATCATTCTGAAGCAAGATCCCTGAGGGGAAAAGCACAGGTCTCCTGCTTCCAGCCTATCCAGGGGATGAGCGCACAACAGACGCTTTGCCCACAGAGGGGCAGATGGATCCCCCGTCTCTCCTCCATGGTGAGCCAAGGGGCACAGGGGCCTATGCCCTCCTGCTCCATAAGATTTCCTGGAAGTATTCGCAGCGACTCCAGAGCTTGTATCTTCTCCTTTCCCACTTCACGGGCACCACCCAGCTCTCCGTGACACAGCTTTACCCAACAAACATTTATTGATGCCATCCTCCAAGCAGGATGCCAGGCTAGACCTTGAGAACACATAAATGAACAAAACTCGGTCCCTAAACCATCTAGTCAGGGGAGCAGACAAAAGTGAACAGAAAAGCATAACATTATATCAGTGCTCCAGTAGATGTTATGGTGTGTTACAGGCATCTGGTGAGAAGGGGTCTGATCAATTCTATGGAAGACAGGCTATCAGACAAGTAATGATGTCTGAACAGGGTGCTGAAGGATGCACAGGAGCTCTCTAGGAGGTGGTAGGGGAAACTTCCAGTCTGAGGAAATCGCTTGAGCAGACATGCAGAGGTATGAAGGACTCAGAGCAGAGGTACTGGCTATGGCTCTGTGAGGGCCTGGAGCCTGAGACCAGAGGAATCTGGGAAAACTTTACGAAACTAGTCGGCTCCAGCCATTGCCCTGAGCAGTCAGGGAAGGGGAATTGCCCTAGAGCTAAAAAGGGGGCTTTTGGGTGGGGTTCCCCACCCAAGTTTAAGAATAGGAGCAGACATGTCTGTGTTCTAGACAGCAGCATGGCCAGGTCAACCTGGGACTGGCCGAAGGTCGCTGGAGAGGGGACCTGGGCATGGCTCTGCGCACACCGTGTTTGTGCTTTGTTCTGGTTGCCACAGTTTCCTAGGGAAGTTCCTTGCCAGAACTCCAAGTCTGGCTCCACTAAGCCAAGGGCAAAGGAGCCTCATCTACACTCACTGGGGCAGGGGAGGGAGGCCTGGGGAGCTCCTCTGTCCCTCACCCAGCCTCCCCCTCTGCACCACAGGCACATGGGCAGCTCAAGAGGCCCCAGATGTCTTTGCAGGAGGTGGGGTGCCAACTTTCAAGGCTCCCCCAGAGCAGAAGCACCTGATCCAGCCTCCACTGAGCCCTGAGGAGGTGGGCAGGCGCTGAGGGTGGCGTAGGCGGGTGGAGGGGCTGTCAAGGCTGGGGAGGCAGGGTGGGCACAAAAGCGTGAAGGGAGGGAGGATGAGGGTGTGCAGGCCACCTCCCCGGCAGCCCGGGCCCCTCGTCCTGGAGCCCAGTAGCGGCTTCGGAACCTCCTCAGCAGCATGAGAAATGTGATTATTAGGAGATCAAACATGAGCTCTGCCATCTCCACGACAGACAGCACAGAGGAGCCAAACCACAGACTCCACTGGCTGCCCAGGTTGGACAGGAGTGTGACCATCTGCAAGGGGGAGAGGCAGAACAGGAGAAGCTGATGAGCTAAGCCAAAAGCCTGTGTACCCCCTCAGGTACCTCATGTCCCCACTTCTGGGCCCCTGCCTCATAATTCAGAGAGAGCTAGCAGCAAGACTGGTAGACTGGACAGATCACCATCCCCCCCCCCCACCTGGCACACAGGTGCTTTCCTTGTACCCCAAGACCTCATGCGCCAGCCCCATCCCCTTCTTCCAACCCTCTCAGCTGATCCTCAGCTACATCTGCCTCTTCCATGGAGGTCCAAGCCCTTCTAGCTGCACAGAGACAACCCCTTGTTTTCCCAGCCAGCCAATTGCCCCAGAGACCCCGGGAGAGTCACGAGGTAGGTCCTACCGTGACAGAGGGAGACTCAGAATTTGTTTTGTAGTTCAGTTCCTTGAAGAAGATGTTCAGTTTGGCTACTCCATTTCTTGGGAATGAGGGAGAGACAGGAAGAAAACATTAACTTCTCAGACCCTCTTCCAGCTGGCTGCATCTGTTCCTCTGCCCAGATCTGTCCTTCCTCCCAAGGCTTCCTGTCCCAGGACTATACTGAGGCAGGACTGACCTTTTGTTGTTGATGGTATAATTGTTCTGCAGGGACAACATCTCGAAGATCCAGTCCTGGGAAAGGATGGGGTGGCTATGAGGTCACACAGTTACACACGCGTGTGCGTGCATGCCTCCCATTCCTCCCTTCCCTGCTTTACCTGGGATGTTGCGGAGGGCCAGCGTGAGTAACCAGCAGATAACTTGTACATGGTCACGCTGAGGATGAAGAAATGCATTTAATTTGGTTTTGGTTTCTGAGGCAGAGTCTCACTGTGTAGCCCAGGCTGCCCTCAAATTTGTAATCCTCCTGCCTCAGCCTCCCAAGTGGTAGGACTGCAAGCTGAATCCACGCCCACCTAAAAATGTGCTTAGTGATGGATCAGGGTTCTCCCACTTAAAAGGTTGAGCTGCATGTCTTATATCCTCCCAGCACACAGCCCACTGTCTGCCCTGCACCTGGGAGCAGGGGCACTCACCTGCATGGCTTCCGGCACTTATTGAAGCAGCCCAGGCTGTCAGAGGAGAAGGCCCCCTGGAGCTTATAGTAGCAGTAGCCTGTGGATACAGAGAGTTGCCTTAGTTTTGAAGGTATCTCAGCCTTCTCCACCCCGTCCCCCAGAGCCTCCCACTTCATAAGAGCATTATCCTGATGCATCTTGGGTAGGAGCAAGAAAATGTTAAGACACTAAGCAAAGCCAGGAAAGCATATATATATAAAAGCTGTGTGGGCAAAAATTAAACCTCAAAAGAAAAATGGGAACAACTGTTGTGTAAGAATAATGGGGTTAAGCCACAATGAAAAACCAGTTGACACCCATTAAGATAAAAAAAGATAATATGAGCCCTAGGAAAGCTGAGGCAGGAGGATTGTGAGTTTTAGGTCAGCCCGGGTTACACAGTAAGCTTTTGTTTGTCTCAGAAAACGAAGGAGGCCAGGCGTGGTGGTGCACGCTTGTAATCCCAGCACTTGGGAGGCTGAGGCAAGAGGGTCACTGTGAGTTCAAGGCCAGCCTAAGCTACAAAGTGAGCTCAAGGCAGCCTGACTTGCATTGTGAGATCCTGTCTCAAAAAAAGGAAGGGAAAAAAAGTGAGTGGGGAGAGAGAAGGAAAAAAAGCAGAGAAAAAGAGAAGGACATTATGAAAGGGAAAGAAAGAAACTATTCCAAAGATACTACGGAGATGGAGAAAGGAGAAAAGAAGTAAGGGAAAGTTTATTTGTAGTTCAGCAGGCAGCGTGGAAGGGGTCTTCCTCTTGTTTCAGGCAAAGGAGGAAAAATCTGACAAAGCTGCACAGACCAGGGGAGAAAGAGACTGACAGGGAGGGAAGTGGAAAGTGAGGGGTACAGATGGATGACGAAGGGCTGGAAAGTGAAGGAAGAGGGAGAAGTGGGCAGGACAGGCGGGAGCTACAGGAGAGCTCTGGGAAAGGGCATCCGGGTGCAGCTGCTCTCACCCCAGGCACTGTGGTTCCTGTAGTCACAGAACTCCACACCCTTGGGCCTTGGATAGAAGATGTAGGCGCAGCCGCACTTCTCAATCATGCTCTCCTGGAAGCACGAGTGGATGCAAACCTGGAAGAAGTGAGGATGGAGGAAAAGTGAGGCCTGGCCCACGTCTCCCTCAGCTGCGCCTGGCTGCACCTGTGCCTGGCTTCCTGGAGCGCCCCCTCCCCATGACCACCAGTGCAGGCCTGGGCACTGGTGGCCACCAGAACAGGGTGGCCTCACCTGCTGCGTGTACTTGGAAGGGTACAGGTTCTGGACAGGGATGTCGCTGCCATTCTGGGTGCAGTCTCCATAATTTCCCCCAAGTCTGTCCAGGGCTTCCTGTGACCCACACATACGGCAGTCAGAGAGGAGAAGTCAGAGCAAGCAGCCCAGATTCCAGCCCGGCTTCTTGGTCTTCTTCCCTCAGTCCAGGGTTCTATTCTACCAGCACCTGCTATTCTTCACCATCTGCAGACATGCCAGGTACCCCAATGCCCATCTCCCCCTTCTACACTCTCAAGACAGGACTCAGAGCGCCCCCTGGGGCCTAGGGATGTCCGCCACCCCCTCTGCCTTTCTCACCCAGGCAGTGCCCCTCTGCTAGCCCCTTTGCTCATTTGGTTCCTGGAGACTGCCCCATTCTCCAAGCACCCATTCCACGATCTCTGCTCAGCTGATCCATTCCCCCCACCCCTGACCCATGCCCCGTTGTCCTCCTTGCCTTCCGCATGCTAATGGAGGTCTCCACACCAGGCCGAATGTTAAAGCCACCGTCATCCATAAAGGCTGGTTCATCCTGCCCATGCACTGTCACCCTGGCCCCCGTCACCGTGGACAGCAAGGGGATGTAGTCATTCTGCTCCGTGCGCAGTGTCAGGGACAGACCTAAAGGCACAGAGGGAGCACAGTTGAGGGGAGGGGGAGAGTCTGAGAGAAGATACAAACTCAGCAGGCCACCCTGCCTCCTTGCTAAACTCCACGGAGAGCAAGCCCAGGAGGACTTGGACTCTGGAGAGGAAGGACTGGAAAAGGATTCCACTCATGCTTGGGACAGACCCTGCAGTGCCCTCAGAAAGAACAAAGAAGTCCCCTTCCAGGACAGAGAGCCCCAGCAGTATGCAGTAGCTCCAGGATGTCAACTAAGGCGAGTAAAAGTGGGTGCCTGGGATGGTGGGAAGGGCAGGGGCAGAGGGTGGCATCCCAGCGGCAGGGCTCCTCACCATTGTTGATCCCTGGCATGGAAGACATCCAGAGGCTGGAGTCATTCTTGTTGTTGAAAGTGTAGCAGTTGCCGTATATTGGGTGGTGGAAGCGAGAGTAATTCCTTAGCAGGAAAGAGAGAAAGCAGGGTCAGAGTGAAAAGTATAGATGGTCAGAGGAGCAGAGAGATGAGACAGGAAATTGCTTTCAGCCCCTCCAGGAGTCATGTCTCTGGGAGCCATTTATTCTTAATCACATGCTGACACAGCTGGGTTTATCCAGGATCCCTGTCACTCCAGGCAATGGCCTAGGGAAGCCTCATCCTCTCACCACACAAGAAGAAGCTCATGCTCCAGCTGGCCCAAGGTAACATGGACAGGGACAATGGACCTGGGATGCAGATCCGGGTCCTCTACCTGCCAGCCAGCCCAGGCTCCTCCCCCGAGGCCATGGGATCTCATTGGTCTGGACTTCCATGCTGCCTGGTGAGCAGTCTCGTGCTGTGATGTTTTCAAGAGGCCTCTCCATTATCAGTGTGTCTCAGATTGCTATGGCCAGGGCCCATCTGAGACCAGTGTGGGGCTCAAGAGAAAGCAGCCACACAGGCAATGCTGCTGCAGCCTGAGAGTAGATCACAGGTTCAAAGCCCAGAGGCTGTGTGGTATTGCAGCTCACTCGGGCACAGCGGGCTCTGTGTCCTCCCAGCCTGCCACCTTGACCCTGGCTATGGAAGCAGAGAAGGTGGAGAAAGGGGAGGCATGGAGACAAGTCAGAGGGAGAAGGCAGGCCCGAGAGCAGGAGTGGGGCTCTGGAAGCATGACCTCAAACAGATCGTCATTCTAAACCAGTTTGCAGAGTGGGGAGCTCGGAACTAGATGATCTGGAACACCCTGTTGGCCTTAATGGCTAAGCAGAGGCAGAGGTGTGAAATACTGGGGCACATTTTAGCATTTGCATTTGGGGTGGAGGCAGGGAGGGGCTGAGGAGGAAGCTACCGAAGTGGCCAGCGGAAGAGTCGCTGTGCCCACTGGCCAGGAGAGGGGA
>PVKN010022898.1:0-14985 GCA_004027915.1 Capromys pilorides | reverse complement strand
AACATACACTCGCTCTCTCCCCTTGCCCCCCAAATTCTAAGTGCCTTGTCCTAGTCCACCAAGCAGGCAGCTACCTGGCCTGAGGTGTAGGAAGTTCTGTCCCAGGGGACATCCTTGAGGCCATCAGCCTCAGTGGTCCCAGTTGGAACTGTGCTTTGATGGCAGGGGTGATGCCCTGGGCCAAGAAGGTCTGGAGGATGGCTGGACCCCAGATTCTGCCAGGAGTGCTGCAGAGAGGTGGCAGGGTGAGGGGCAGGTGGAGAGCTGCAGAGCTCACCAAGAGCTCATCAGGTCTGCTCTTTGCATTGTAGAAGAGTATGGGCTTCCGCGAAGACACATCCAAGGCCTGGAAAAGGCGCCCAAGCCTGGCAAGAAGTGACCAACTCGTTTTAGGTGGTGGATCCACTGGAAATCCAGACTGTGGGTTGGTAATTTATGGGCATTTTCAGCTTTTGCTAATTAAAAATATAATTCTTTATCAAAAATTTTTATGGTAATCTAAATTGGACTCTCCTCTTCTTTCTGCCACTTTGCAAAAAATAGTGTGCCAACTTTCAAGGTCAGCAGTGTTTTCACTCAACAGAAAAGGTGCACCCAGTGCCTTTTCATCTGTCAGGTTTCCGGAGTTCAGTTCCTCCTACTTTCACTGCAGGGCAGGTCGGCTTGTTCTGGAGGGCAGGGTTTCCTGGTTTGAAAGCCTCTACCAGTTGTTATGTCACTTCTTCCATTCTTACTATCTGCATAACCTAGCCCCAGAATAGTCCCTTCATACCCACCCGTCATAAAAAAGACACGCCCCATGCTCTGTGCTATCAGTCAAGGCCACAGAGGAATGAACTAAATTGCAGCAGAATGTAGGCTACGTGGACATAAACAGTAGAAGCGTGGTAGAACATGAGTGTGTGACCGAGACTGCTCCCTAACTTCATTGCACTGCCACTGGCAGGTGACTTTGTGATGCAGTCCGGAGGTGATGACCTTGTGGTAAAGTCTTAGCTGACAAATGTCTTCTTTCGTCTTAACTTTTCAACCCAGAATTCATGGAGGAGGTCTTCAGAGGGCCCATGCACTAACTTCCTGAAATGCTGCACAAGGAAGGTCATGGTCACCTTCCTAAGAGGAGGGTGCTTATGTCAAACTCCCCAGGGCTCACCGGATGCCAGGTGTCCAGCAGCATTGCTGTCACCCCGTCACAGTTCACACACATTTTTTCTGCAGCAGTTCATTCCTTGTCCAGCAGGAGGAGAAGCTGAGCCGAGTGCCTTCAAAGTCTGAGAATTTCACCATCTACCATTTCACCATCAATGAAGTTACACTTCCTTGTGCTCCCTTTTTTCCTTTCTCGAATCACTTTTCAAAAAAATGACAAAGTCTTGAAAATATCCGAAAATTATCCATGGGAAGCTTGGGCAAGAAGAGAAGTAAGCATCAGGTGTGCGGGGCCTCCGGCCTTCTTTCCTCAGTCCAGAACAGGCCCATCTGCACTGGCAGGAGGCCATGGAGCCAGGAACTGATTTCTAGAAGTTGGCCCCGAACAAGACCCTACTGCATCAGAGCCTCTGGACAGCCAGTCTGCTGGAGGGAGTCGTGTATGTGTAAAAGTGACACAGGTGGCCCTGAAAATACCTGCCAGTGCCTTGTAGTGCTGCACAAAGTGCCTTCACAGTCACGACCGGTTTTACAGTCTTGGAAGGTCTGGAGGCTGAGAGAGGTCCTGTCTTGCTAATCCCTACTAGAGAAACAAGGTGGGGGGGAGGGCAGGGGGCTCAGTCCCATAAGAGTAAAGGGGCATCCATTAACTGTTCAGCCCAGAACTCTGCTGTGACCAAGTGCTGTTGAGACCTGCTGAGTGGGTTTTCCAGGAATGGTCACCCTTTGAACTGAGTCACCCTCCCTTTTTGCCCCTGTGAGTAGCATGGAGATGGGAAAAGGGCCTGTGTGCAACTAGACTGTGTAGTGGGTTCCTTTTTCTATGTGCTGAGCCACATCATCCATGTTCATGTCAAATGATGTTGTAAACTTGTGCTCTAACACATGAGTTTCAGTGTAAAGCAGAAACTGCTTCATTTCTATGCTTTGGCAAAGTCATTGAAAGACAACGTCCTATTGGAAATCTAGGCTGCTGCTGGTGGCAGACATACGCATAGTGGTTGGCTGTTGTTAGGGCTGCCTGGCAGATGAGGAAAGGAGGGAGGCTGGACTGGGTGAGCTTTGGAGAGTATGATGCATGGTCAGCACCAGAAAACAGCAAGGATTGCCTCTCAGTAACTGGCTGGTTATTTCAGTGTTTATGGACGTGTTCCTTTGCTGGACTCCTCTGGTCATCCAATTGATCCCTTCTCCAAATGTGATGGCCTTATGTTGCCAAGGACACATTCTTCCTATCTTAATTTTAAATCCAGAAGTAGCACCATTGCTTATCTCGGGAGGCTGTCCTGAGGCTCAACCATCCTCAGCTCCCCAGAGCCCTCCTTTTCTAGCTCAGTACCACTTCTGTCAGAAGTCCCACCCCAGGGGTCACTGGGAAGCACCCCCTGGTCCACACGCTTGGATGACTTTCTCACAAGCCTTTGAACAGTAGCCCCATTCCTCTCTCACTGGCTCTGAGAAAGTGTGTGACTGACCCTATTTTCCCTGGCACCCCAGTTTCATGACAGTAAAGTTCAAGGAAGACATTTCAGTTGTGAATCATTTTTACAAGCTTTTATTTATTTTTTTAAAACCCATATAAGAAAGATACTTGAAAAGAAAACAGTGTTAACACCAACATACACTGAGCAACACAACTGTGGAAGGCACTACCAGCAGTTACACCCACCTCCAGGAGGGAAGGAAGCGCTACACTTTCCAGAGGCGCAGACCTCAGCATAGGCCCTGGGGTTAACTGTGCCTGAAAGTCTGAATTTTCCCATAGGTTTCTTCTTTTATAAAGTACTGTTATCTCTTATATATAGCTATATGCCTTTATGTATGTATGTACATGATTTGCTTTCCTTCTCAAAAATAAAATAGCTATCCCACTGAGGGAGGTTCTGAGCAGCATTTCAGGTGGTTGCAGCAGGAGCCATGCCTTCACATAGAGACATGCAGGGCTGAGGAAGGACTCTCCACCTGCTCCCTTTACTGTATGGCAGGGAGAGAGACTTTAGGGGAGGGAAGAGACAAGGCTGAGCATGAGATGGCAGGTACCAGGGTTTTGGTGGCTTAAAATCAGAGTTGCTAGCTCAGGTGGCTCTGAAGGTGAAGCACAGTTTGCATGAGAAGGGTCAGCATTCCTCTGGGGTCAGGGCATTGCGGACCTGGGGACTTAAAGGGGAGGTCTGAGGCTACATGGAGGAGTGTGGGCTCCAGCCAGCCCTTGAAGGGCTTGGGAATACAGGGGGCATCAAAAAAATGGTCACTCAGAAGCTGAATTGGGGTGACCGTCCTCCCTCTTTACCAGAGTATCCGCAGTCCTGGTGACTTGCTGACATTATCTGGCGAACTTATTTTTAGTTTAGACATAAACAAGGAGCCATTTCCAGTGTTCAGTAGGAAGCTGGTCCTCCCCGTCAGCATGATGTGATACTGCCTCTTAGAGTCAAAGCCCAGTACCTAGATGGAAGAGCTGTGCGGCCCTCGTCCCCATGGTGTGGAGGCTCTTGACTGAGTTTCCCACTTCCCCTAGGAACAAGCCAGCAGCAGAGCTTCAAACACATCCTCTCTGAAAACAAAAAGGCACTAAGGTCAATGGGGAGGCCAGACCCACGGGTTCCCTGAGCACAGGGCTGTGGGCTGGCTGAGCTTCACAACACAAAGGACTCCGATTTAGCCGAGTTGGAAGACGCCTCAGTAATCAAGGCCACTCCTTGGGCAGCACCTGGAAACCTGTAGTCCTGGCAGGCAGCGGGCGGCCAAGGAAGACACCAAGGCAGCCCAGGCCCTCCCCTGCTCTCTAGCCAGGAGAGGGCCAAAGACAGCTTGGACGTTTCTCTGCAACACTTCTTGGCTTTCTCTTACTGGTTTGATTTTCTGACTCAGAAGGAGACTTGAAATGGCAAATGACTGGTTCCCCTTTGGCAGAACATGAGGATGATGATAATACCAGCCCCAGATTTGTAACTTCAAATAACTGTTCAGCACTCTGGGAGGCCGAGGCAGGAGGATCTTGTTTCTAGTCCAGGCTGGGAAGCTTAGTTACATAGTGAGACACTGTCTCAAAACAAAACAACAAAAAAGAGCTAGGGATATAGCTCAGTGCAAAAATGTGGGTTCTATCCCCAGGACTACAAACAGCAAACAAACGAAACTAACTAGCTTTTGACAAACACATGCAGACACATGCCTCTGGGTTCACACATCTCTGTCTCAGGTGATGGGGGCTTGGGGGACGGGGGGGGGGGGGGGGGGGGGGGGGCAGCTTCTCTGCAGACTGAGCTCTGGTGCCCTGAGCAGGCTCAGTGACTGGCTGCTGCCCGTGAGCTCATGGCGCGGGTGCGGGGCCACCCTCCTGAGCACTCCCCTGCCTTGGCCTTCAGGGCCTGAGCTCAGACCTGCTGCAGAGTGAATAAATAAAAGTACTCAAGGGGCAAATGACAGAGAAAGTAAAGGGGATCAAAGCCAAGAAAGAACACAGATCTCTAAAACCTTTTTTCTTTTCTTCTGCTGGCTGGTGCCATAGGTTCCAGTTTGGTGACCAGAGAGGCAGCTTTTTTGGTTTGGAAAAGGCTTGCAAACTGAGTGAGGGTAACACTGTTGGCTCCACACGGGTTCTGATCCATCCTTGGCAGAGTCTGTCGAGGGGCACAGTGCCGGAGGTGGGGGCAAGAATTGACCCTGCCCAAATCCTTGTCCACGGAAGGGGCTTTGTGCCAAGTCTGGAGTTGCTGGCCAGGCACGAATGCCCCTGCCGGAGATGTCCTGAGAAAGTGTCTTCCAAAATAATAATAATAAAAATAAATCCAAGGGTACTGGGAAGAGGAAGCAAGACCCGTTAGCCAGGTTTACCCTGGGATTCTCTCAAGGCTTCCTGCAGCTTCTGTCTAAACTTGTTGTACTTCTTCTGCACCTGTTGGATTTTGTCCTGCTCTTCTTTTTCCAGGATTGTGAGGAAGTTCTGGAGCTCAGGGATGGAGAAGGCATCCCACTGCATGAGGGTGGGGGAGACAGAGATGGATGGGTTAGAAGTGGCCTGACCTAAGGCCTACAGCTACCTTCTTCACAAAGTCTGCACGAGGGACTGGGCACACTTTGCTACTTCATGTCAGGCACTATACAGGAAGCTTGGATTGTACATATCTGTCACAAGCAGTAAAAGTGCTAGTGCTGGCATCTCGTGACCAAGAGTTTCTGGTCTATGAGGTATGTTTTCATTTTCAGGATTACTAGAGATCTTGGCAGACCCTCTGGAGGCAGGTGGAGGATGGCAGAGGCAGAGTGGAGTGTCTCCAGTTGCATGATCTAGAGGGCCCTGTCCACTACCTTGGCCCGTTTTCTCCTCTACCCGAGATTAGGGACCATCCATGGTACAGGCAGAGCAGATGGGACAGCACTCTGAGGAGAGGCCAGCCCAGAGCAGAGCGACTAGGGCTCTCAGGGTGAAAGGCAAGTCCAACTTCTCTCCAGCTGACTGATGCAAGGGCCTTTGTGGGCCCAAGTGTGGGGACTACTAGGCTCTTAGGGCAAGAGGGGAACCATGGCTTACCTGGTTCAGTCCCCACATAATAAGTGAGAAACCTAAAGTGCCCAGGGGGAAGAAGGTGTAACCTCAACCAGGGAGCTGGCGGTGGGTGCTGGGTGCATGAGGAGTTCTCCCTGGGGCCAGCAAACTCATCTGTCCACTCAGACATAAAGGAGATGGGCATGGAGCTGCCCTGGTTGCAGTGGGGACAGAGCTCACCTGCCCAGATCCTGCCCAGCCTCAGGCACCCCAAAGACTGCTCTACATACCCCAGGCTCTCCCTGAACACTGCACCACACACTGGGCCCCTCCTCTGCACTCACTGCTGCCTGGAGACCTCATCTCCCAACCGCACAGGCTGTGGGCAGCTCCAGCCTGGTTTCACCCATTTATGCTGCAGACAAGACACTGTTTATCCCCACCCCCACCCCAGAAGGAAGTCAATGTGTTAAGAACAGGAGAATCAATGGCTCAAAAACATCAGCATCCAGTGGAACCCACTAGAGTTTTCTGGGCCTCAGCTATCCTAGGGAAAATGCCTGGGCTTTAACCCACAGAGTTTCTCAGCCCTCTCCCCTGAGTTTCCAGAAACAAAGCTCAAGAAACCCTTTCCATGGGCCTTGCTAGACAGGCTATGACCTGCTAGCCCTGGGGGCTGACAGTCCTGGCTCCAACCCAGAGCCTTCCCAGCACACTCTGCAGTCACCTTCCTTGTGTTGGTTTCACAGCCCCACCTGCCCGGCAGTTAGGGTAACGTCCACCTCTCCACAGAGCTTCCTGAGGGCTGGGCTTGTGCAGAGTCTGGACTCACCTCCACCTCTCCAGTGTCGTTCTCTTTGAGCACAAAGCTGAGGACTTCTGTGTCAGGCCCTGCAAGCAGGCGTAGGTAGAGGGGGCAGTCGGCCACAGACAGCTTCTGGAAGAGCACTACAAACAGAGTGGAGAATGGCTGCTCACACTGGCAGAGAAGGGCAGGTCCCAGATGGGTGGCACAGACTGGAACCCAGAGGCGGGGCCTTCTAACTGGAGGTAGACATGAGAGGCACCTGGCAAGAGGCAGGGCCAACCTCTGTGGCTCAGTGGCGAAGTGCTTACCTACCCCAACAAGGCCCTGGGTGCCAACTCCAGCCCCATTAAAAAAAAGAAAGTGACCCTTTATCTTGGGTGTCTGCTCAGAGTTTAAACTTGTTTCCATTCATCTCCCAGGAGATTAGGAGTGCTGGGCAGTTTCCCTCTCCTTACACAGATTAGCAAGCAGGAGCCTGGGGAGTGGTTTTCCCACCTGAGAAGTTAGGAGCAGAGTACGCAGGCCTGAGCCGCTGAGCCTAGCTGAAGTCTGCTTGTGGCTCCTCCACAGATCTGAGCACCCCGTGGCTGGCGGGACCCCGTGCACAGAGACCCTTTCCTCCCCCCACGGTGGCTGGGGATTTAGCAGTGGGCACAGACTGGGCAGAGGTGGTTCCCAGTCGGGAGAGCTCTCCTACCTTGTCCGTCCTTGTGTACCCGCTTAAAAAGTGCGAACTTCTGGGGATTGTCCACAACCATGAACTTCTTGAGCAGCCCCTGGATGACCTCACTGACTGTGGTGGTGCTGCTGATGTGGAGCTGCTTGATGGCATCGAGTGGCAGGTAGAAGGACGTCCGCTTGTCTGTGGTGGCTGCCAGGTTCACTTCTTTGATGGCATCATAGATGGACTGGGGCCGGATCCCAGCAGGCACTGTCACTGGCCGCCGAAGCTTTAAATGCACTTTGATGAAACCCGTGTAGGTTCCATCTTCACTCTGCAATGGGGAGGAAGTCACTGTGTTAGGATTCAGGAAGGTGCACAGGAATGATCATGTCAGAGGTCCATGCTAACAGAGCCACCCCAGGAAACCCCACCTGTCTCCTAAGATCCTTCCTATCTCTGCTGACCTAGAGAGGTGCGGGGAGAGACTTGGGGATGCAGCAAGGTGCCAGGAGGAGGCCCACAGCGTCCACAGAGGACCTCAGGGCTGCTATGGTGTTCCCTCCTAGGAGGCTCAGACCTTGGGATACCAGCATTGCCTTATGGTGCATCCCCACTCTAAGGGACAGGGGCTGTGGTAGCCTCTCTGGCTCATGACTCTGAACCAGAGCAGGGCTCTGGAAGACAGTCCTCAGACACCCAGGCCACTCTGGGTTTCCTCACATCTCTCTACGAAGAATCCACCGCCTTTAAGACAAACGCACCTCAACTAGTGAAGCCCCAAAGAGTCAGTGTTTCTAGCCACCGGCAGGGGGCGAGGCTCTTCTTTACGCCCCAACCGAGCAGTCACTTCCCTTACCTCAGTTCTGCAGTCTGAGGGGAAGGAAGAGGAGTTGCCTGCTCCCCTCATCAAGGTCTTCCTGGGACCAACTATACCAGGTCCTTGGTCACTGTGCCCTTTGCTGCCATGAGGGCACTATTAACTCAGTTAACATTGAGATACAGAGAGCTTAAGCAAGTTTCCCAAGTTGCTTTTCCCAAGAAAAGCAGGTGTAGTAGAAATTGGATTTGGATACTGCTCTAAAACCTGTTCAAGGTCCCTAGAGCCTGCAGTGGTCACAGATAGTTCAAGCCACCAGCCTTCCACAGCCCCAGGGACCTCTAGAGGCCCCCAGAAAGGGTGGGAGGTTTGAGGGAGCAGCGGTGCCAGAGCAGAGGGGCGTCCTGCTCACCAGCTTCATGCTCAGACAGTTTTTCTCTCGGCTGTTGTAGCTGTCAATCTTCTGCTTGATCTCCTGCAGCAGGGGTGGCTGCTGCGTCTCCTCCACAGGCTTGCAGACATTCTGGAGGGGACACAGAGGAGGGCAGTGTGTGGGGGTTCCCAGGATGGGATAGGAACAGCTGTGTCTTGCAGAGGCCTCTCTGGCTGAGAAGAAGCGAGCACCAGCCCCCATGGTGACATGAATTGCATGGATCCTGAGTGAGAACAGTAAAGTGCCAGCCACCCCTGGGGAAGCAACTCACATCTAAGTCTCAGTCTCCTGTGAAATGGGTATCATACCTGTCCCTCGTGCTTATTGCAAGACCAGTGTGATAAATGCACCCCACCCCACTTTGGCATTGTGAACTGAGCATCTACGCAGTATCACATTGCTGAGAAGACTGCTATGGAGAAGACATGTATGTGTAGATGCTATGTTGGATGCGGAGCAACCCAAGTGAGCTATGCTCTGTCTCCCCAAGGAGGCTGCGATAAAGCTGGAGAGACAGAAGTGTACATGGGGTGTCAGTAAAAGCTGATGGAGATGGCAGGACCCCAGTCCAGGTCCATGTCACTGAGACGATGCCTCTCTCATCAAATGAGTGAGAGACCTGGCAGGGAGGGGACTGTGACCATGGCCATAACCAAGGAGATAAACTTTTATGGGGCGCAGGGATGGCCAGCACCTACCTGCATTTCCTCTCCAAGCACTTGGTGTAGCCGACCTCTTTTACCTCTCACAAACCCCAATTCCACAGGCTGGCTTGTTACCCCAAATTTACAGGGCACCACCGACTTGCCTACGGCCCTGCAGCCAGTGGCACAGGACTAGCTAGCAGCTCCAACTCCTGTCCTGTGCACCACAACATGATTTGTTCCTGTCCCCAAGAGGGCAAGGGAACGATGAGGTGGGGGTGGAGGTCAGTGTCCTTCACTTGTGAGGGAGTTCAGGAGAGAGGCCTGGGGAGTCCGGGGTCTAAGCAACTCTGTCCCCCAGTCAGTTCTCTGGATTCTTTCAAGTTCGCTGCCACCCACCTCCTGGTCTTGTCCTCCCGCCGGCTTGTGTGGCTGGTAGAACAGCAGCTGCTTGCCCACCACCCACCATCAGCCACCTTATCTTAGAAATCCAAGCAGGCAGGGAGGAGCCTGCCTGTTGCTGTCTGGATTTGGCTGGGGGTTCACAGGGTTCCTGACATCACACTGCCAACCAGTGATCAGGGAGGTGGGTGACATCCTCTTTCCACCCAGCATCCATCTCCACCCATGTGTGCCCTCTGTGCCTTCTCCTGGCTCCTGGTGGTCACAGCGCTGTGCTAGGCAGCGGCACAAGCCTTCTCTTATGTGCTACTGACATTGTTCCTATTCTATAGATTATAGACCTGAGGCCCTACCAGGTGGTTTTGCACATTTGTAATCCCAAGTACTTGAGAGGCGGAGGCAGGAGGGTCACAAGTGAAAGGCTGGCCAGAGAGATAGCTCAACAGTCTAAGCACTTCCCTGACAAGTGCAGGAACTGGGGTTCATCCTTGACACCACATGCCACACCAGCTCTGCCCCGGGTGTGCTAAGCAGGCCACTGAACCTGGGCGCGGTATCACACACCTATACTTCCACTACTGGGGAGGTTGAGACAGGAGGATCATTATAAGTCCAAGCTTCATAGTGAGACCCTGTACCAAATACATAAATTAAAAAAAAAAAAAAAAGATAAAGGCTATCCTGGGCAACTTAGCGATACCCTATCTCAAAATAAAAATAAAATAAAATAATAAAAATAAAAAGGGCTGGGGGTAAGAGCTCAGTGCAGAGGCCCTGGGCTCAATGCCTAATACCTTAAACAAAGCACAAATCCACGGCTCAAAAAGATTAAGAATTGTGCCTATGCCCCACTACTAGTGAGTGTCCAAGTAGGGACTGGGACCAAGTTCATCTAGGCCCAGAACCCTGGTTGTTCCCTCTTTGTTGTGTGGCCAATCTAGGGCAACCTCTTCTGCTGGTAGGCTAGCGCACAGCTGTCTTTATGGTCATTGAAACTGTAGCAGGGCTGGGAGGAACCCGCTGACCTGTGATGCATGAATCTGAGCCATGCATATCCGAGGGTCAGGATGTGCTACAAGGGGCAGGGCCCACGCAGGCCTCTGGAAATGGGCCTTGAGTCCTGCTGAGGACTGGCCAAGGGGAAGCAGTCACTGGGAAGTTTCCTGTTTGCTCCAGGTGAATAATAAGCAGCCTGCACCTCACGTGCTGTCTATATTCACTGTCCATCCATTCATACAGGGATCCCAAAACTAAGTCTCTTGTTTGCTTGGATTCTGGAGTCTCCACCTTCAGTTCCCACCATCTGGGCACATCTGTATGGTGCAGACATGTCTGCCTACGGCTCTACACTGGGTTCCCCTGGGGGCTCCCAGCTGTTGTCAGGTTACCATGGTACACTCCATTCTGCCTGTCTCTGAGGCATGTAGGCTACTGGTCCTCAGAAGTGAAAAGTTTTCTCATACTAATTACAAAAAGAAAGTGTTAAGCAAGCCAGGCATGATGATAGGTAATAGTAATCCTGGCACTCTGGGAGGCTGAGGCAGGATATCTTCGGAAACTTAGTGACACAGTGAGTCCTGTTTCAAAATTTAAAAAGGGTTGGGATGTAGCTCAATGTGAAGGCCCCGGCTTCAATGTCCAGTACTAAAAAAGAAAAAAACAGGTGATCAAAGACTCTAGAAACTCCTAGAAGCTCTCTCATTTTCTGTAAGAAAAGGCAACTGTGTGTTAACTTGCAAAGGTCAGTCTCCCAGGCCTGCTTTGAATAGAGCAAGTGTCAGAACCCCAGGCTTCTCCTTCCTGTTCCCTTTTCTCCATCAGATAAACTTATCTGATCTCCCCACTTCCCACCACAAACCTGAGAAGTGATGCAAGTGGCATCCACTTTGCAGGGCAGAAGCCAGAGACTGCAGGCTGACCTCCCCACTCGCGGTCTGATCCTGGGGCTAGGAAGGGCAGGCTGCGCTGCTCAGAGTGTGAGGTGCCCATGTGTAGCCAGTACTGCAAACCTCACACCCGTGGAACGTCAGTGCCCGTCTGGCCACACTGTCCAGGCAAACGAATGAATCACCTTCCCAAGCAGGCCAGCCAAGAAGCCCGAGGGCCCAGCCAATGCTTCACCAGGGCTCTTTCCGTTCAAGAGGGGATGCGGCATCCGGACTGCTGATCTCCAGACTTGCCTGCACAGTGCCCAGGAGTCATCTGGGATCTCTGGAAGCTTGGCTGCGTGGGCTTTTGCCACCAGAGATCTATGATTTTAATTGGTCTGGGATTCAGCCTGGGTACAGGGAATTATAAACCTCCTCGACAATTCCACTGTGCTCCAGCATTTGAGTAGTGTGACAGACACCCTCTCCCCAGCGGTGCTATCTAGGGGCAGAGTTAGCACTTCAGTGCCAACAGACACACACTGCCCCGAAGCTATACCTAAAAAGCATTGTCCCCTGTGCAAGAGATCAGGGTCACAGTGCCCTCACCAGGGCAAAGCAAAGACCCCGATTTCTATTCACTTTCTAGGTTCCCTAGTCTTCAAAGTGAAAGAGCTGTCTCTGTTCCTGGGCACAAAGCTAGCTAGATACTACGCACACAGCATTTCCTCTCTTGGAGTGGCCCAAGATAGAGACAAAACAGGGAACTCTGTTATGACTTAAGCAGTCTTGGCCCTGGCTGTGCGATATCTCTCTTAGGGGCTTACACATCTCAGCGCATCTGGCCCAGAATTCATCTGCTCTGATTAAGCTCTTGGCACTGGTGGCAGATGGCTGAGCTTTCCTAGCACACCCAGCACATCCGGGGCACTGCTGAGAAAATTGGCTTGTCACGATCTCTCTTGGTTCTTAAGGTTAATGGTGGTACAGCCAAGTGAAGAGGTGCTAGGGTAAAAGCAGAGGCCACAGATGCATATGTGTGCATGTGCATGTATGTGCGCACGCACACACACACACACACATACACGCATGCACACGCACGCACTCACAGTGAGGAACATCCCTTACAGCTGAGGCTAACTCAGAGCAGATCTACCCTAAAACAAGTTTTTCTTTAAGACACACAACAAGGGCTAATTCTGCTTTCTATTCAATGCCCTAACCTTGGTCCCTGGCAGTGGGCATGCTAGGTGGGAGCAGGAAGTCCTGTAAGCAGTCCACACAGGGCAGTGTGGACAGGGACCGTGGCCCACCCTTGGTGCTGGGACCACCAACCACACTTTTTCTTGGCCACTCAATCATACACACC
Source organism: Capromys pilorides (assembly GCA_004027915.1). Classification (NCBI taxonomy): domain Eukaryota; kingdom Metazoa; phylum Chordata; class Mammalia; order Rodentia; family Capromyidae; genus Capromys; species Capromys pilorides. Next base: position 2,342 of record PVKN010022898.1, on the reverse strand, counting down.
TCAATTTTGCTTTCCATTTCATTCTCCTCCTTTGAAACGTGTCAGTTTCTTCTTCATGTCCACTGCTCCCTCCTATCCCTCCTATCTGTCCACCTGTCCATCCTGTCGCTCTTTCCCTGCCCATCTGAGATAAGGCCAACCATGACCACTCAAGCCCTCAATCACGACAATCACAGTGACAACACCGGTGGCACTCATCTCATCTAACAGGTATTAGCTCTCTTCACCCTCACAGCAAACACAGGACAATTGCTACAACTACAGTCCATTTTACAGTAAAAAAAAAAACGAAAAACAGAGCCATCATCAGATTACAGCTAACCTCCACCTGGAGCTGATCTCGTATTTCAATATGCATCTACCCCCACTAGCCTCCTGGCCGACCAGCCCAGGGGATTTTCCTTCCCAACTTCCAGTGACTCACACTGTACTTTCTCTGAGCATGGCACAGATGATAAACACCCTGAACACTCAATGATCCCCTCTGTTGCCCATGGTGGGAAGAGAGGTCTTGGTCACTCTTATGAGTGGCAGTGAGCCTCGGACTTCAATCCAGTCTGAGTTCTGTGGGAGAAGCTGGCATGCCTCTCTTGCCTACCATAGCATCCTAGAGTCCACGTGTGGCTTAGCACATAGTAGGTCTCAGAAGGGACACAAGAGTATGTTTGGCTTAACTCATAAGATAACCTTAGAAAGCCTTAGATAACCTCTAAGCTTCAGTCTCTTATCTATAAATTTGGGATACAAATCCCTTCTTGCCTCATAGGATTGATATAAAGGTAAGTCAAATGAGATAACAGCTGTGAAAGTGTAAATTATGAAGCCCATGAAAAGCGTGCGTTGTTACCGGTTTCCCTGGAGAAGCATCAGTCCTCTGAGCCAATCAGATCTCTTACTTTCCTTGGGCCCTTGGGCTAGAGCGCCCACCCAGACAGAGCTGGATCCTTCCTTTGGTCTACACTCGCAGCTGGCACACTTTCTCTGCACGGGCTGGACAGTAAGTACTCCAGGCCCTGCGGGCCTACAGTCTGCTCCACCTTGGCGCCTGTGGGATTTCTCTGACGCAGAATGCACTCTCCCCACCCTCCCTAATTCCATCTTCTCCATGAAATTTTCCAGTGAAACTTCTCCAGCCCACAGCAGTCTCCTTATTCTCTACTCTCCCAATAAATCAGAGTCTCTGACATTTGGTCCCCAAGTGAAGAAAGGCATTTACCCTTCTATCCCAGTGCCCCGCTTTCCCCTGAATGGTGCTTCCTGGCTTTCCTGTATTTGTCTTCATGCCATAGTTAATGGGCCTCTGACTACGCCTCCCATATGGATGCTTCACTCAAGCAGACACAGGCTTGATCATTTCCCTGGACTGACTCTTCTCCTGCTTCCATGAGGAGCACAGAACTGGCTGAGCTCAGGGTGAAGGCAGGCAGCCAGGCTCACACGCTGGCTCAGGGACTCCCCCAGACAGCAACTGGGGGAGCCTCAGGTTCCTCTTCCTGAAGAGCTGCAAAGCACCACGTCATGGATCTTGGCAGCCACCTGCAACGTAAGACCCACTCTATAAGGACCTATAGAGGTGCCTTCAGAGCTACATTTGGCATTTAGTTGTATGTTGTCTTTTACGGCTTAGAGATTGTTTCACATATGTTAATCCCATATTCCCAGTCAGGTGCTCCCTGCAGGGAGACAGAGTTGGTGTCTGCTGCTCAGGCTTCTTTGACAGCCACCAGGGACTCAGTTACACTCCAGCTGACCAACCTACAAGGGGGTGGCCAGACAAATGTCTGTTAGTCAGGTGGTAGTGGGGGCAGAGCTTCCCAAGAGATTCCCTACCCAGAGTCTGCTGACCTTGGACACCAGACAGCTGGCCTAGTAGCACCTCACCCTGACCTGTACCTCAGGGGTCCATGTTAAGAACAAACAGGCCTCTAAGGGCGTCGGGCTGTAGCTGGAAGCCAGGCCTGTGACCTGTCTCTTTGCAGTCTGTAGATAAAAATGTAAGGCCCAAGTGACCTGTGACCTACGGGGAGTCACTTCTCCCAGGGTCTCAGTTTCTTTCTCATGAGGCAGTACCAAGGGAGTTCTCAGGCCCCACTGGAGGCTAAGCTGGACATGCAGATGGGTGGGGGGGGGGGGAAGGTGTTTGTCACTGCTTCCTCTTCTCTTTCAGAGAACTGGGTGTGAGTTTTGGGCCCCCAGAAAAGAGCCATGCACAGATGGAGTACAGCTGCCATCCTGTCCACAGAAGCACAGGTTCTGCTGCCCTCCATGACAACTCGGCTCTTTTCTCACTGTGGCCTCCTGTTCTCACTTCCTGTCAGCAAGACGCCATCTTAGCTCAAGTC
>PVKN010022897.1:0-14994 GCA_004027915.1 Capromys pilorides | reverse complement strand
TGAAACTGATAGTGACTTTTTGTTAGTGCCATAGTAACTCATTTTCCTATACTCCTGTGCATAGTGTTGTCTCTTAAAATTAGGATCCTAATCTTGAAGATGATTTTTTAAAATTTTTTATTATTTTTAATAAGAAATAACAATATGATAGTTTCAAAACACATTAGTAGTATGTTCACAATAATTGACACACTGCATATTGTTATCCTCATAATAGTTATACAGAGCACAGGGTGTAGACGTGATAAATTTTCTAATTGATATTGGTAAAGAAAGGAAAAAAGAAAAAAATTTCTTCTCTTAGAACTAAGAGGAAGTAGTTGTATACATAGTCCATTGTTCCATAATTGCAGTGGGTTACCGGTGAAACTGGCAATGTTGGAGGCTGTTGGTTTAAGCCTCTTACAGCTCATCATACTAATCTAGCTCTATGTTTTATGCCTCGTAATTAAGTTTTTCTGCTGGATGATCGAGGGCAAGTTAAAGCAAGACCTGTATAACAAAACATTCATCCTTTGTATCTTCCAAAGTCAAATCCCCTCAAGATTAACTTTGGAACCATATACAGTGCTTTGTAGAACTGTGGTCAGTGTCAGCCATTGGGACGAGTCATGGCCGTTACTTGATCAGTGTGCTCTCTGTGAAAGCCTGAGAGAATGTTTTTTCTCTAGGTGACTCTCCTTAGACATACTATACTTCATTTATCCCTTTACTCTGAGTTCCCTTAATCTCCTTGAACAGAATATTTGGGAAAGCACTGAGTTATAGGATGATACAGCACAGGTTCTCTTATGTTCTGAGTCCTCACTGACATTGAAGGGCTAGGGCCAAAATGTTGGCTATCCTTGTAGCTCTTCTTTTTCTCCAATTTTTGATCTGTTAACTTACATTCTCAACCCTCCAGCAGAGAAGCTTCACGATACTATTACTGTATAACATAGGTAATTGAGGTTAACATCACTGTCTTTCTGAATATCAAACATCTTAGACTTATCTTGAAATTGGTACTTTCTGTTAATCATTGATGTTCTAATAAATCTTTATAGAATGTGATAAGAGCAGTTACACCTTTTTCAATAGACATTTAGAAATCCAAGGATGTACAAAATTGTGGCCTGTCAAGCCTATGGCATTTTGCCTAGTCTCTTATTCTCACTTAATACACTTATCTGTTTTTTTATTAAGCAATGATTTACTTGAGAGTTGAAGATGATTTAAGAAAATGTTTTTACAAATCTATTCCTGTTAGTTTCATTGTATTCCACATCTGAAACAAGACTTATGCAACATAGTATCCCAGTGCTTGGGAGGCTGAAAACAGGAGAATTGCTACCAGTCGGATCATGTAGTAAGGTCCTGTAGATCCCGTACTAAATACATTAAAAAAAGATTAGCAACATAGTATCCATCATGCTTTATAGCTCTGAAGTCCTTCCATACCATACTACAGAGTGTATTTTTAACCATGGTTGTAGAGCAATCAAATGAGGTTTTAAATTTATAAAGCTATCAACATGGATCCAAAGCATCATCTCTCAGAGCTCCAGAGAGCTCCTGTCAAAGCTACAAAATGAGTGTTCTGAGGAATCCCAGAAAAATTATTGACTTTTGTTGGCTTCTTTTGTAAAAACATTTTTTAAAAACCTTTTAATTATTTATGTATTTGGTACAGGCTCCTGCTGCACAGCTTGAACTCATAGTGATCCTCCTGTGTGGGCTTTCCAGTACTGGGGTTACAGGAGTATGCCACCATACCAGGTTTTCTTGGCTGGCATGGTGTGCCCAGGGTTCTGGGACCAGAATAACATGCAGTACCAGAAATTGAATTCAAGTCCTTTTGCTTGCCAAGGGGATGCTAGTGGTGGTAGCTTGGTCTACCAACAAGCTATCTCCTTAGACTGTCAGCTTCTTTGAAGAGAGGAAGTGACAACTTCTCAAAAATTTAGATTCTGGAGCTATATCAGAAATCCCTCTAAATTTTTTAAAATTGTTTTATTGGAGCATACATCTCAATTTCCATTTACACAGAGTTCCAATCAACTCAGCATAGCTAAGGAGTGATCATTAAGTTTCATTTTGTTCCCTGAAATTTGGAGTTCATGAATAGATTAGCTCTGGATTTTCTTCCTACCATTGATCAAGTCTTGAAATGATTGTAAATTTATTTCACTGCTCCTGTTCAGGAGCTCTCTCATGATCTACCTACCCAGGTGTTCTCAGGGAAGTTGAAGAGAGAAAATTTGGCTCCTAACTGTGAATCTAAGGAAGATCCTTTCCAGCCCTCCAAGTTGAGTAAGAAGTTACATTTATGTATTTGGTACAGGGTCACATTACAACCCTGGAAAATGGGATGACAGGATAGGACAATTGACAGCCAGGACATTCTGTGCTGAAATCTGAGTGTGATGTGCCTTAGTATACAGCAAAATTTTAAATTACTAAGTCATTAATACACACATGAGAGGCATTTGTAATTTCTAGAGTTTATTCTACTTATCATTTTGTGTTTTGGATGTTTAGATATTTTTGGAAAATGCCTTTTCTGTATTGGCATTTCTGAGAATCCTCCTCTCTCACAAATTAAATATGAGCAATATGTCTTCACCATAAATTTCAGCTCTAATACATCTTAAAGTTAATTTATAAAAATCATATCCAATTTTTTTCATTAGTAAATTTCTGAAATGATTAGATGAGATAGTATTTTAACAGCAAGGCCAGTACAAAATCCAGGAAAAACCTAATTTTCTGTTTTTATAGCATATGGGGATAAAAGAGTATCTTTCATCACAAAATATTTCAGTTTAATAATCTGTATTTTTTATCTTGTCATAATCCCAGTCATTTTGAGCCTTTGGAATGAAAAGCAACTTTTTTTTCCCCCTACAGTTTGGTATTAACTTTCCTTCCTACAGAAATAAACATTTGTTTTAGAAATTTCAGAATACTTCAACTAGTTTGATATTTTAAGACTTTTGCTGACAAAAAAGGCCATGTGCTTTTCCAATGTCAGCTGATAAGAACCAAGTCTTTGCACAAATAAATGGATTAGGTATACAGTACTTACTATAAATCACATGAATACACATGAAGAGAACTAGTCGTCATTGGCTTCTTTAATCTCTTCAACCCTAACGAAGGATAGGCTGAAATATGACCGTCTTCCCTGAAGCACAAAGGACCACGTGGAACAATTGAGTTGTTTGCCCCAAACACACTATTTTTGATGCTAAAATAACAAAGTATAACAATCTATTTAAATTTAATCCCTTAGAATTATAAATATTATAGAAAACAAGACAGGGATCTTATTAAAAATTAAACATGGTTTGAGGAAAAAGCGTCAAGACACTTAAACACTCAGGGAACTTTGCTCAGCAATTACATGGCATGGAAGCGTCACTACATATTGCCCAGTGATTAGGCTTCAGTGCACTCAGCCGAGACAGTAGGAAGCTGGTTCTATTGCAGTGCAGTGATTGTTAAAGGAATGAGGGATCAACTGCTCTTGGGTTAGAAAACAAAACTTGAAGTTACTTTGTTTTTTGTTTGTTTGTTTGTTTTGTTTTTTGTAATGAGCAGAGTATATTTACTGAGGGAAAGAAAGCTCCTGTCCAAGAGAGGAACAGGAGGGGGGGCCCCCGAGTGGGTGTCCCCCAGAAGAAGTTACTTTGATTCAATTACTGTAAACTTAGAATATAAACCTGTTGAATAGAATTTTAGAAGGGTGACACAAGTTGGCTGTAATGGCAACACAGACTCAAGGTAACTGAGCTATATCATTTATTTCCTTTATGATTAAAATAAATCAAAACTAGATGTGAATGACAAAGCCATAGAAGTGACAGAATTTTTCTCACACCAAAGCTAGAGTGAAACCCATTGATTTTATTAAGACATATAAAAGAAATACAAAAGAAGGGTAGATTGAAAAGCACAGCCAGTGGACGTTGTATTGGCCATTGGTCAGGTAGAGGAATAAGAGAGAAGACTACAGCCTCTCACAGATATCTCTCCAGCCCTATCCTGACACAGGTGTGCTCTGGACAAAAAACAAGTGTATCTTTTTGGTCCCCCAATAGGTATATCTTTATAGTATCACATATAGGGACACCAAGTTAACTATCTATCTAACTCCAATTTTTCTGCTATTCTATGGGAGAAGCTTTTACTTATACATTAAGCACCTTCACTCTCTCTTCCCTTTCTCCCTCCCATTGCTTGCTGAATAAATAAATACCAAAGCTATATTCTTAAAAAAAAATGAAGCCATGCATCACTTTCTTGCTAAGCAAGAAATCAACGTTGGCCTGGCTCACTAGGCTCCCACATTTTGAAGGCTGAAATCCGACATCGTTAGACATGTATCAGCTCATAAAATATTATGACACGGGAGCCACATGCCCTTCTATAGGTGACCAATTCCAGGGACTGAGGCCCATCTGTGTAAACTTCAAAACCTTTATTGTTCAACATTTGAAATGTGTCCCTGATAGTGCCTCTTCCACCACCTTCCGACAAAGCACCATCCGTCCTCAGATAGAGCAAGGGCACCTACACTTTATCCTGCATCTGCTCTCTGCAGAGCATGCAGGTAAATGATCCTCAGGTACAAGACTACAGTCCTTTACTGGAAAAAGCTTACATCCTTCTTTACACCCTCCCTTCACATCCCTACTCCCTTTCCACTGATGGCATCTCCTGTCTCCTTTTTCCTCACTTGCCGTATCCCAGCCACCCTCATCTCCTTGTTCCCTATCTGGACCTCCTTTTCTCAACTAGATTACTGCCTTATTCTCTTCAAATCTTTTCCCAAAGGTTAAAGTATACTTCTGCTGATAGAATTCACTATACAACTATCACATTTAATAGAGTACTATTTCCCATCCTATCATTTTCTATATTGTATATTTCTATTTTGCCAGATTTTTGCACAACACTGTAGTACCACCCAACATATCGTGCGTAGTTTGTGAAGATGCAATTCCATGATAGCCAAATTAGTTTCTCACTGGTGTCTGCAGTGAGCACTGCATATGGATATTATTCCGTACCCTTTTAAATCAATAACGTCAAGAGCGAAACGTACAATATGAAATGCATGATAACCATGGCCAGCTTAATTACCATACAGGGATATAACTCTCCATTGTAACTAATTCAGCAAAAATCTGTGTGAGTTTCACTATACTGCTTCCTCTCTAACCTTACATTTCTTCAATGATACAATGGATAAGTCAGACCCAACATCCCAAGTTCAAACCCTGCTACCAAAAGGGAAAAAAAAAAAAAAGATGGATAAGTGCAAATACTATTTGTGCATATTTTAAGTAATAAAACCCTAAACGACTAGGAAGGATTTGGGCAAATTAGATATCTTGGCTTATAACCATAGCAGAAGGAAAGGTTTAGCAAGAATACTATATCCAGAGTGTGACCTAAGATGTTCCTATAAACAGGACTACTATCCCTGCTCTCACATTAAGCCTCATTTTTCCTGATGAAAGAGAACATGACTCTTTCTCAGTTAGATTCTTTCTCACTAGGACTGATTTTCATTCATATTTAAAAATTATATCTTATTCATCAGGAAAAGCAGTAGAAGTGACTGTGACTAAGAAAACAATACAAAGAATAATGCATCAAAAAGCTGGTTTTTTGAAAGATTAAACAAAACTGACAAGCCTCTAGCTAACCTCATCAAAAAGAGGAAAGAAAGGATTCAAATTCAAGCAATAAGGAATGAAAAGGGTGAAATTACTATAGACCGAGCAGAGATTCAGAGGATCATATATAGCTACTTTGAGAATCTACTCTCACAGCATTGAACACCCAGAGGAAATGGACAGACTCCTAGAAAGGTAGGAATTACCAAAACTGAATCAAGAAGATATAAGTAATCTCAATAGCCCAATAACAGCCAATGAAATACGAAATGGAAGAAGTGACTGTGACTTGGCGTTGCTCTTAGCCAGTCCTCCATGATTCATTCAGCTGACATTTCTATGTGCTAAGTACTTGTGTGTGCTAAGCTCTGTTCTGGTGTCTGAGATGGACTGACACAAAGTGTAGAAATACTCTGAGCTCATGGAGCTTGACAAATAACAACAAACACAGTAAACTAAACAACCAACTAGTATTGTAGGAGGTCGTGTCTATTATATGGATGAAGCAACAGGGTAAGCCAGTGGCTTTGAGAATATGGGGCAGAGACGGGGTGAGTGTCACATAAACAAGGAGCCAGACATATGAGCAAAAGCTGTCACTCAAAGATTCTCCCTACTCTTTCTCTTCCTCTGTGTAGGCTACCTTCACTACAACAAACGAGTGAGCCAGCCAGCTTGCAAACAGCAAAGGCCTAAATTGGTTCAGAGTTGTAAAGGTTCTGGTCCCACTGATTAGGGGCCTATGAAGAAACAAGGCATCACAGTGGGCACTGGTGAACTCAGTCACTTCATGGCCAAGAAGGAGAGACTGTGGCTCTATCGTACTCTTCACAAGTGAGCCCTAGTCACCAAGTGACCCCCTTCAGGCTCTCCCTTAAAATTCCCATGATTTCTTAATGGCACCAGTCCAGCAAAGAGACACTAACAGCACCATTGAAGAATTTAATGATCTATACCATAGCATATACCTCTCTGTGCCTATGTGTATTTGCCAAAAATTTGAAACTGTTTATAAATATGTTCTTCTTAAAATTCTAGAAAATATATATTTCTATAAGAGTAATTGGTTACAATAACATACCTTTGACAAGTATCCTGTAAAACGTCTTTGAAATTAGTTTAATCTTTCCATGCAGAGATCATTTAGATGTCTAAATATATTTCTTAATCATCAGCAATTTTCTAGGGCACCCCAATACCAACTTTATTAATGCACCCTGTCATCAGGTTCTTCAAAGAATCAACATGTCCATTGCAAAAGAAATAAAAAGTTATATGTTTATATTGATTTCTCATGTTTAGTCTAATGATTTTCATTACTAACATGTGCTAATGTATCAACCTGATAAATTCAGAAGTTTAAGCACTCAGCATGGAGCCAGGATTCTTATCGTGAGCATCCTCATCCTGTGCAAGAGGAGGGCAAGGAAAAATGCGAGTTCATCCCAGATGCATATTTTTAGGTTGGGCCTTTGAATTATCTGAGGGACAGTCAGTTAAAATGTTTTACTTAATTCTTGGTGGTTTTTTTTTTTTTTTTTTTCTCTCTGTTGGTGATTTCTTTTGATGTGAAAAAATCTTTTCAACGAGATGAGATGCCAATTGTTGATTATTTGAAGTATTTCTTTTGCAGTTTGTTTTTTATTCATGATCTCTCTGTCTACCTCTATGCTTTCAAAATTTCTACCTACATTCTCTTCCAGTAGATTCAGTGTTTCTGTTTTAATATTTAAATCTTTTATGCATTTACCATAGTTTAGTACATGATGATATACATGGGCCTGGGTTTAATATTCACCATGGAGAAAGCTGGTTTTCCCAGCACCATTTATTAAAGAGCTAATCTTTCTTCCAGTGAACATATTTGGCCTCTTCATTAAAGATAAGGCAGCTGAATGTGTTTGTAGTTGTGTCTGCCTCTTCTAATCTATTCCATTGAGCCTCAGGTCTGTTTTTTTTTTTTCTTATTTTCCAGCATCATGCTGATTTTATACACATGAAAAGTAAATGTATAAAATGTTCAGCATCATTGTTCATTCAAGAAATGCAAATTAAAACAATACTGAAATTCCATCTCACTGCAGAAAGAATGGCTATCAACAACAAATCAAACAATAACAAATGTTGGCGAGGCTGTGGGAGAAATGCAACCCTTCTCCACTGTTGGTGAGAGTGTAGACTGGTACAACCATGATGGAAATCAGCGTGGAGATTCCTCAGAAACTTGAATTGGAGGCCCCATGTTACCCAGATATTCCCCTTATGGGTATTTTCTGAGAAGAATTAAAAACATTATGTCACAGGATACAAGTGCACCCATGTTTATAACAGCACAATGACATAGCTAAATCTTGGAAACAACCCAAATTCCCATCAGCTGAGGAATGGATAAAAAAAGATGTAGTATTTTTATACAATAGAGTATTACTCAGCTATAAAGACGATAAACTCAAGACTTTTATTGGTAAATGGATGCAGCTAGAGACCATGCTCATAAGCAAAATTAATCAGACCTGTATATATAAACATCCTATTGTCTCCCTAGTGTAAAAATTTGAAAGAGTAAGTAAAATCTGAAAGATAAAATAGATATTATGAAAAGAAAAGAAACTTTTCAAAAGGAAAAAAGTTGGCTGAGGAAAAAGAGAAAAGATTCAAGAGAAGAAAGAAGGAAGGGTGGGGCTGGGGAGATAGCTCAGTAGAATAAGCACTTGTCTGGCAAGCGCAGGGTTCTGAGTTCAATCCCTGGTACCAAAAAAGAGAAGGAAATTGAAAGGAACAGTTAATGCTTAAACTTTTTGAACAATTTTGCATGCCTATATCTGATAATATTAAAATAACAATATGCACTATTGAGTGCTACATCTGCCCTAAGGATTCCAATAGTCTGCTTACAGTACAAAGGAAGAAAAGTCGCTTGTCTCCTCCCCTCTTTTTTGCTCTTGTTGCCTTTGCTGTCTTCTACCACCTTGAACTTTTGCCCCTGTGCCATTCCACCCTGCCTTGGATCCAGCTGGTTATGGACCGAAAACTTGACAAGTTATAAGATAAATGAACCTTTCCTTCCTTAACTTTGACCATTAGGTATTTTGACTCAGTAATGAGAGAAAAGTGACCAAGACAGAACATCTCTATGCAAAGAAATTACTACTATGACACATGAGATGTAGGTTGGAGCTCCAGTGATCCTTCTGACTTGGCTTCAGCTATCCTAACAGTGTTGAACAGTACACAATGACAGCTGCACATTGCAACATTCAGCAAGTGAAATAAAGAATGCCTGGTTTCCTGAGAGACGCATCCTGTTTCCCTAAAAGTAAGCCACATGGAGCTTTCGGTCGTTTTCCAGGAAAGCACAGCTAACTGGTCCTCATGGAGCCCTCTGGACTTCAGTGCCTCGCTACAGGATGCACAAGTTGGCATCTGCTCAGCCAGTCCATCTTCAGGGCAGCCTGCTAAACCATGGGTTCTGGGTCATGACTTTGGTGAACTGCTACCCACAAGCCTCAGACATGAATTAGTCACTGTCTTAGCAAACATCTAGAGCTAGAGACCTTTTACAAACCTTTGATACTCTACGGAACTGCCTTTTTTGAGTGAAGCGTCAGCAGATATGGAGTTTCTTTTCTCTTTTTATTTTTCATTTTTAAAAACAGGATACAAATAATAATAAAAAAAAAAAGAAACTATACCAAGTTTGACTAAACAATAGGAATTCCACAGTGGTCTTTATATTGTATATTATTGTCTTCAAACAAGTTGGTCTATAGAAAGAACAGTTAATGCTTAATTTTTTTTCTTCATTTTAATTTGTTGACCAATTTTGCATGCTTATATCTGGTAACCTGAAACTGCCTCTTTTGTCTCTTGTTTGGTTTTTGTTTCTATGGCTCATTATGGGAAGCATCAGACTGACAAAACAGTCACTATTAGTCTGAGATTTAAAAGTGAGGGTCCTGCCAGCACCTGTGCTGCTTTCTGGGTTGTACTCCTTGGCAGAGCTGTTGGAATGGCTGGAAATAACGTGTGTGGTAGAGGAAGGCTGTTATTCGAAGCCATCCTTGGTCAGGGAAAAGGATGCCTGGGGCCTGTTGCCAAGAGTAGCATGAGGTATCTAACCTGACGATTTCATGTTAAGGCTACTCATTGGTGGAAGCTGAAAGACATTCTTTGGGCAAAGAAAACCATGGCATTTGCACCACACTCTTCCCATTTCAAGAACGGTAACCAGAGCCATTTTACCCAAGAATAAACTATGAGCACAACCGAGAAGGATTTCTTCTCTCAAAGCAGATTCATTCAGCTTTCTCACTTTTGTTTTCAATCTTGTTTCCTAAGATTTATTCCTGTTGTTATGAAGACTCAAATTCCAATAATGCAGTTTCTCATCTTTCTTATGTTCTCTCAGTTGGTCAGATCCGAAGGGTCATGATAAGAGAAGGGGACAGAATGAACTGGGGTAAAAAGTAGAGAAAAGTAGAACAAAATCAACTCAATCAAATTAAATATTTAGTGCTTTCCTACATTTGATTCATGACTCAGAGCCACAGTACACATTCAGAAATGATAAGTGATTAGCGTTTAAGTAAGTAAACATATATATTATAAGAGAAGCATGAATCATGTTCCTTGTCTACCAAAGAAAGGAAGGAACAGATTATTTATTAAGATAACTGAAAGTTTTATTCACTTATCCATTTGTGCTCTCACTCATTCAAGTGTTTGAAAATTGGCTACTCTATGCCCATGGGTGCCACAATAAACCAGGTGATTCCTTCTTTATGGAATGTATAGTCAATGTCTTAAACTTTGGGTTTCATCACAGTCTCCTGATGAAGACGTTAAAAACACAGACAGCTGAGCCACAACTTTGGGCCTTCTGATTCAGCAGACTCAGATAGGTCTATTTCTAGCACACTCCCAAGTATTTCTACTGTAGAGTTCTTAGGTTCCCAGGATAGAAAAAATCAGGCCAGAGCAATGCTTCTCAAGCTTAATTCATTCATGAGCTACTTTAAACTTTAAAGCGTAATTCTCATTTGGTAGAATTGATAAGAGCCCCCACATTTTGTGTTATTAGGTGTGTCATTCTGAGAGGCAAAGATTCAGTGAGTGAAGAGAAAATTGTACTAAATGGGTACAACATGTATTATGGACTAAATAGAAATTACGATAATCTTTAAAGAAAGGATTGATTTTTTTTTTTCCAGGAAGACAGTGAGAATGTTCAGAGAGAATGTACTTGATCCAAGGTAGGGATGGGAGAGGGGTGAAGGGACTAGAAAATATGACATACAGTACTCTGGAATAATTTAAGGATGAAAACTAGATTGGTTTCCGATATTGATGACTTCAAGGCAGGATTGCGTGGGTTGGTAATCGGAATAAGGAGGAAATAGAAGTTGTAGACCAGAAGGAGCAAGAAACTGCTAAGAACCTCATGGAAAGGCCATCAAAGGCAATTCTCAATGAGTAGGCAGCAGCCACAGAGAGACAGGAAATGGAGCCAGGTAACAGAGCGTTTCTGAATGTCATCACATTGTCATGAAGCTCGCTTCCTCATTTTGATGGCAGAGTTTTCAGAAGTCATGAGACTATTGAGTGACAACAGGTACACAGGGATCAGGAAGCAGCAGCGTGGCCTAGCAGGCAGGTTCACGTCGTTCCTAGGCCCCCCGACTGCAGGAGCGCAGCTACGAGGAAAGGCCAGCCTCTGCTGGGGAGAAACGGACAGCAAGGCTCCTGTCGGAGAAAGCATGGATGCCACTCAGCCAGCAGAGGAATAAAAGAAGAAAACAAAGGGACAGAGATGAAAGGGACATTTGTTAAAGATAGAGTAGGAAGTCCAACTACTACTCTGGGGCGCTATCACAGGGACAAAGAGGAAGGGGAGGGGAAAGGAGAATTAACCTGATAGAGTTGAGAGCATGTCAGAGTTATAAATCAGCAAATTTTAATAACAGAGATTATTCAATGGGATGAGTGAGTTACCAACACAGGTAGAACTAAAACATGAAGTTTAAAAAAGCTCACTTAAAAGTGAGCTTTCAATGAAGGGGCCTCAGGATTACAAGTTGTGCAGTTTCTACCTTTCAGATTTGAAGCTCTGCCCATAAATGCCCTTTTATGCAAATGAAAAGGTTATTTTCCTTTAACATTAGAAAAAAAACTATCTGTAACATGGGCCTCCAAGGTCCTGTGAAGATGAGAATCATATTTAGAAGCAGATGACCCCTTTCCTCTCAGGATAATGTTAAACTATGAATTTGGGGTTCTTTCCATTTTTGTTATGTTTAAAAACCATCCTTATGTAGAGTGTACTGAGAACTAAAGCACTGATCATTAAACAAAAAAGATAATAGGATTCGGAATCCTACCTGCCTTTGACAGCATCTTCAAGTATTAAAACACCCCGGGAAAAGTTATGCAGCCAAAACTATGTCTGTTTCTTCATCCAAAAAAAAAAATTATAATTATCTGAATCATGATGCTTGTTAGATAGTCTTTAAGCTGTTTATTCTATTCACTCACTTAGCTGCCCATCAACCTAACCAGTTAGGCGCTGTCACAGTTTAGACCAAGGCCTCATGCGCCCATAGGCTGGGTTTTGAAACGTGACTGAATGGCGCAGGCCTTGTAGCTGGCTTGCTGTTAGGAAACAGGGATCGGGCGGGGAGAGGTGGGTCCCCGGGGACCTGACCCTTGTTCGCCTCTCCCTTTTCTGTTTTTCTGATCACCCTGATGTGAGCAACATTCCTCTACAAGAGATCTTTCCGCTACGTCATTTCCTGCATTGAATCTGCCAGCCATGACCCAAAAGTTAGAAACTGTGAGTCAAAATAAATGTCTTCTTTAAGGTATGGGTGTCGGGCACTGTGTGCCAGAGCGTAGAAAGTGGTCAAGGCAGGGGTGCGCTACTCTGATTGTGTTGAGTAGACCATCAGAAAAGGCCCACAAGGAGACTAAGTTCACAAAAGCGACCAAGACAGCTACTATTATTATCATGTTCAGGAGAAAAGGGATACTAGAGAACTTAAATTAGGAGATCTAATGTTCCCAAAGAAAGAATGTCAGCATAGGTGCGGTGGTCCCAGAATGAACTGCTTTACATGTTACACTGCTGTGTCTTCTTGGGCAATAGGTAAAGCTGAGAACTGCACTGTAAGCAGTCTGAGGAGTAAATGCATAAAGTTCTTAGAACTGCTTCTGGCCGTGGTAATAATTCTGCAATGCTATTTATCTATAATGCTTAATCCTCATTTTCTAAAAGTATAAGGAAAAGAGTTACAGTACCTTAAAGCTAGTAATTATAGTTTCTGTTGTTGCTGTAGTTAAGAGAATCTGATGAAAACCACATGTCATTTTAAATCAGCAAAATTAAAAGTTAATAATATGCAAAGTTGTAAATCTTTGGGAAAAGATTATAAGCATTAGCATGCTTATTTAATGGTCATATTTAGAGTGGAAAATGTCTATTTACAATTTACTTGCTAGCTCCGCCCCTTCTTAGCTAGTGGCGTATCCCTGTGGGACAGCAAACTCTGAGAGATTTCTTCCTGGCTCAGCTAAGAATGAAATGCAGACTTCTCTCCACCTACTAGTTAGCTTAAGTTGGTAGTTTGTTATCACTGAACCTTACTTGCCTCCTACACAAGCAGGAGATATCACTTGGTGAATATATGTTTTAAATGAGGTAACACAGGCAAATCACATGGCATCTCATATGAGATAACATAGTCTAGCTTGTTTCCTCAAATATCTGTCCCATTGAACTATTGAAAGGAAGTGTGCCAAAGGAAAAGTCATTGAATAATGTGTGATTTATGATAAATATCATCAACTCTAATATCCTACAATAATGGCAGTCATAAATATGTGAAATGGCAGTGGGCTAATGAGATCCTGATGTAATGATTTACATGAATAATCAAAAATAAGATAATTAGAGAGTGCTTATGATATAATTTTAATGAATAAAATAATTGATGACCACATCTTCTATGCATAAACAAATTGTAGATCTAAAAGGAGACAGGGACATCAAAGGGCTTAGTGGAGTTTCCTCTCTTTCTAAATACTTGTCTAATAATATTTACTTGAGATACAGTGAATACCAAGTAATACATACATTTGCTAAACACATTTCATCTGAGATTTCCTAACATTGTCTGATGTTTTCTTTCAACCTGAGATTCAAAGATCTTCCTTTGGTCACACTTAGTTTAGACAATTCAGAAGCAAATATGCTATGGTAAAAACACATGTTTTAAAATTTCTTATTGTATATAGAACATCTAGCACTTGATGAACATGCATTGATTATTGGACAGTTTTGTAGTCAACAGCAAAGTTGAACTATTTAAAGCATTCTTATTTCCCCTTTTCAATTCCTCCTTATTTTCCTAACCAATGTTTAACATTTTATTTAAGTATGAGCTCATTAGAAAATCTTCAAAATGTTCTTAACTTATATATGCAAAAAGTACCTACAGAATCCCAAAGTCATGTATTTTACCAATGTGAGTTACATGCTTTCTGAGATGTTGCCACACTTCTTACTTTATTTGTTCATTTATTTATGTTTTGTTTTTTTGAGACAGTGTCTCTCTATGGAGTTCAGGCTGGCCTTGAGCTCACTTTTGTAGCCCAGGCTGGTCTTGAACTCACACTGATCCTCCTGCCTTAGCCTCCCAAGTGCTGGGATTACAGGCATGCGCCACTACGTCTGGCATAATTTCTTACTTTAGCTTGAAAAGTCTGCTGATGTCACTTCCACAAACCAAAGATTAAATAACGCTGGTATTTTAAGGGTTTTCAAGTTCATTCTGTGGTGTCAAGACATGCAAAGTTTCAGTAAAAGACAGAAGGAAAAGAAGAAAAGAGGGAGAAAAAATAAGACTTCTACTTTACTCATTGGAAGCATTAAAGACATTTATCATATCAGAATGACTATAGTTACCATCACTTATATTTTCTGTAGTACTAACAAGATAATCTTTCATTAAGGTAAATTTATGCATGAATTGCACCTATCTATCTATTTACTTAGTTTTATAGTACTGGGGGTTAGAACCCAGGGCCTTGTACATGATAGGACAACTGCTTTACCATTAAGCTATGCCTTCAGTTCTACACATGGGTGTTATATAGGAAGATATACATGGGATGTCAAGGGTCAGACAGATGGGGCCATACTGTACACACAGGAGGTAGCACAGAAGGAATTTGCTCATGGAGGAGGTGTAGTTTAATATGTGAAAGGAGACAGCATATCAGAATGACTATAGTTGCCACCACCTCTATTTTCTCCAGTACTAACAAGATAATC
>PVKN010022896.1:0-14994 GCA_004027915.1 Capromys pilorides | reverse complement strand
TTTTTTTATTAATGTTTATTGAAAGTATTTCATTATTTGACCAATCTTACATACCTATATCTATTAATCTAAAAAGATTTGATGATGAAGATATGTAATACAACCATTGTTAAATTTGTGTTCTTGTTTTGAGATTCTGTACTATATGTACTCTTGCTTGTTACTGTTTTTCTATATTTGTTTCTGCTGTTTTTACTCTTTAAAATAAAATTTAAAATAAAATAAAATAAAATAAAACGCCTGCTTAGGCAAGCTTAGGCAACTGCAGGGACCATGGTTCGATCCCCAGCACCACATGCTGCGCCAGCCCCACACCCCAGGGCAGGCTGAGCCAGCTATAACATACATACATACATAGATAGATAGATAGATAGATAGATAGATAGATAGATAGATAGATAAATAGATAAATAGGTAAATAGATAAATAGGTAAATAGATAAATAAATAAAGTTTTTTAAAAAAAGAAAGAAAAATAAGAGTACTTGCCTGGCAAGTGCAAGGACCTGAGTTCAATCCCCAGCTCCACCAAAAAAAAAAAAAAAAGAAGAAGAAGAAAAGAAAGTAAGAAGGAAGGAAAGAAAGAAAGAAAAAGAAGAACAATAAGCTGATATATGCAGGGTTCAGTGGGATGAACTGAGGATGCACAGATAATCGATATGTGCATCTCTTCCTTTAACAAGTCAGAGTTAAATAGTCAAAAGATATGTATTTGTCATCTATTATTAGCTTGACCCTAGGTAGGTGCCACAAATGAGACAGAAGAGATACTACTTAATTCCAACTTCAAAAAGTATACGACAGGGGCCAGGGAGATAGCTCAGTAGAATAAGTGCCTGCCTGACAAGTGCAGGACCCTGAGTTCAATCCCTGTTACCACAAAAAAAAAAGTGTACGACATAGTATCAACACCCTAAAGACAGGGGTCAATTAGTCAAGTGCTAGGTTATATGCTTAATAATTATAGATTCATTAAAAGTTAAACCTTGAAATTTTGAAAAAATCTTTCATGCTTACTTGATTCCAGAATGCTCTCTAGCTTTTCAGGTGAAACGAACTTCTCCCATGTATGAGTACCTTTTGGTACTATCCCTGCAATCTGCTCGGAAAACACAATTCCCAAGGCATAGGACAGCGGTGTTTTGTTGATCGTCGTAATGAATAAAGAGCCTCCAGGCTAAAAGAAGTAAAATTATATACAGGCAAAAATGTATAGAAGTAAAACTAAAAAAGTTATGAGTATCAGGTACATATAGGTGTGGTGTCTCCTATTCTTCCCTTATTTTCCAATACTTAAGTACAGTTAAGATATGTAAGAATGAATAAACTGAGCTGGGGAGATAGTTCAGTGGCATAAGTCCCTGCCTTGCAAGCACAAGGTCCCCAAGTTTGATTCCTGGTACTGAAAAAAAAAAAAAAAATGAATAGGTTATCAATTGCCAAAATAGATTCCCCCTTTGGGAAATCCACTACAGATTCACTGAGCATGCACATCAGTGCTTACAGCCCTTAAAATCACATTTTTTAGTTTTATTTTTTATTTATTTTTCATATTATGGCCAGCTCAGCCTGCCCTGGGGGTGGGGCTGGCACAGCATGTGGTGCCAGGGATCGAACCGTGGTCCCTGCAGTTGCCTAAGCTTTCCTAAGCAGGCGCTTTAGACCACTGAGCCATCTCACCAGCTCCTAAAATCACATATTACTATGATGGATGTGTGGTTTCTTTCTCTCTTACTTATTTGCTACAGCACAGAGCACTGCAATGACTAAGGTTTGAAAATTTTTTATTTGATTTTATTTGTATAAATACTGTAAGAGATCAAGATAAGCACTTAAGTGACTGCAAACCCAAAATGGCACTGTTCAGTTTGCATTTTTCTGTTCTACTCTGATTATATTATAGTGTTTCCTATGTTGAGTCTTACCAACGTAAAGGACATCAATGTTCCCTCACTCTCTTACATATTCTAAGTATGATGGGGATAAAATGCCAAAATTTCCCTCCAAAACAATTATATTACTCTTTCTACATATATTGGGGTAGAGAGAAAGAGGATATATTTCAAATAGCACCCCAAAGCAAAAGTAAAAAAGGTGAGGAGCCCTGAAATACTAAGGTGTGCCCTTAAATTAAAAACTGAAATACTACAAACTATATCATATCATTTTTTAAAATACTGGCACAGTATTCTAGAATACCTTATTGAGAATCACCTTTAAAACTAATCACTTAACTAGTCTGTGTTCAATACATTTGTGCATTAAATTAGAATTAGAAATAAGCAATGTTTTTTTTTTTTTAAGATACAGGGTCTCAGGGCTGGGGAGAGATAGCTCTGTGGCACAAGTGCCTCCTGGCAAGTACAAGGTCATGAGTTCAAACCCTGGTCCCACTAAAAAAAAAAAAAAAAAAAAAAAAAAAGATACAGGGTCTGCCTTAAAGCAAACATTAAGTTTTAAAGCACAAAATGCCACAACTTTTCATGTGTCAAAGAATTTCCATTCACACGCACATACTGACACACAACATAGAAATCAATACATAAAGAGTTTTACTTGAACAACAGGAAAAAAGCCTCAGAAGTAGCACCAAGAAACCATCACAGATGGATGACTAAAGATACATGGCAATTAACAGATGCTGGAATCTGGACTGAATCCCATATGACAAAATGGCACTAGAAGAAAACTAGGCAATTTCACAAGCTCCGCAGGGCACTAAGAAACACAATGTCAACATCCATGGCTCTGAAACCTGCATGCTCAGGGGTAGCACCATGGTGAGCAGAGCAAGGTTCTTGGATGCAGACCTGAAACCAACAAGCCCTTCCTGTGCGTGAGGGTGGCTGGGGCCGGGTCTCCTTCCCTCCTGTGCCCTTGGCCTCACTTGCTCATCTTAGTCCTTATCCTTACGTAAGCTGTTAACATTAGAGGAAAGGTGACACTATACTGTCTTTGCAATGCCTCTGTAAATCTGAGGTTACTTAAAAACAAAAGCTTTGAGGTTTTCGGTTTTTTTTTTGATATTTTAGTACAGGATCTACAGGGTCTATAGGGTCTCACTACGTAGACTGGACTTGTAGTGACCCACCTGTATGCAACCTTCCAAAGAGCTGGGATTACAGGCACCCCCACCCCCACTCATGTGCCCCATGGGCAGGGCTGGCACCACAGGCTGAGGACTGAACTCCCAGCCCTGAATTTTCCTAAATAGGCACTTTAATCTGCTGAGCTATTTTGCAAGCCCTTGAGGTATTTTTTTAAAAAGCTCCAATTTGATACTGGCTGAGCATTTCATTCTTTTAGCTTTTGACCTTAGGGTATAACATTTTAAACATACAAACAGGGACTGCAAGATAGCCCAGCGGACTAAGCATCTGCTTAGGCAAGCACAGGGACCGGGGTTCAATCCCCAACATCACATGCCATGCTGGCTGCCTTCCTGTAATCCCAGGGCTGGGGAGGCTGAAAATAGGAGGATCACTATGAGTCCATGAGACCCTGTACCAAATACATTTAATAAATAAATAAAAATAAACATACAGTCTTTATGTAGTAATAATAACAGGCCTTTAGGGATATTTGTTGCAAGAAAGTTCAGAAACACGTTTAGAGAACTAAATCTGGCCAAATTCTATAACAATACTAAGGAATAAGGACAACCAAAGTTGGAGTCAGAGTATTTGACCTCAAGCTCCATCTAAGTGCCAGGTCATCCCACAAGCCAAGTCTTGCTGTATCAAAGGTGATCACAGCACCTGCCTTTTCTTATCACTGGGTGACAGGCAAAACCAGATGTATTAAGTCACTCTCTCCTAGGCTGAAAACTCACATACAAAGGAACTTAAATGTTGTTTAAGTATATTTATGCTAATGATTATTTCTACTGATTTTGAAGTATCAAATGAAGGCCACTGCATGGTAACTGTCATATAATGTCTAAATATCACTATGAATGTACTGTTTCCAAATGCTTCATACCAACATTTTTCAAGGCCAACATCAAGATAATAGTAGGACACTGAAAAATCCTGCTTGATGAGGTTAATCTGAGGGGCAAGAGTAATCTCCAGCATGTATTCCCTAATCCTGACTTCTTGCTCCTTTTCTCCGACACCTTGCCTGCTGTACTCTTAAAGTATTGTAGAATACATCTTTTGCTATGGATATATGCACACAGTCAGAAGAAGAACAAACAAACAAACTCCATAAATCTTACTTTTAACGCTTGACAGCAGCACTGTATAAATGCTTCCAGATCCAATACATGTTCTACAACTTCAGAAGCTACAACGGCATCAAAAGTCTCTTCAGTCTCTTGCACAATCTCTTCCAGGGAACATGTTCTATACTCTATCTTCTTATCTAAGACTGGATCAAATGCTTTATGGTGCTGTGCTGTTTTAACGTTTTCATCTACAGGATCAATTCCAAAAACTGAAGCCCCTAGACGCCCTAGAGGCTAATGATATAAAAAACGATCATCACTCTCAGGAAGAAAGAACATGTTAGTAATAAAAACCTTATCAAAAACGAAAAGAAGTTAACCATGAGATGAGGACAATTCCTGGAAATCACTGATGGGTATATGGGTTCATATACCATTTTCTCTAGTTTGCATACATCTGAAATTTTCTATGAGGAAAAGCCTTAAAAGAACAATAATCAAGAAAAAAAACTCTACGTTTACTTGCTTCTAGTACAGTATTAACACACTTGAAATGCAATAAATGTACCACACCACATAAAATCAGCTATCATTTTCTTTCTTTTCCTTTTTGGTGGCTGGCTCAGCCAGTCCTAAGGGTGGGGCTAGCATGGCATGTGGTGCCGGGGATTGAACCATCATCCCTACATGCTTGCCTAAGCTTCCCTAAGCAAGCACTTTAGATTGCTGAGCTATCTTACTGGCCTGACATTTGTGAAATATAAAAACATTCTACTAAACAACTGTTTTCAATAGTTTTTTTCTGTGACTAAGCAGAAATTTTTTTTTCTTTTCAGTTATAATTTACACACCACATGTTCTTTAGATCTTAGGGATGTATTTCCACAATGGATTAGCTTTCCCATTGTTGGACACAATACCTAGTAGGTACAACTTTTATAGTTGTAGTTACCTAGTAGGGAAGGTTTAACACAGTTCACAGTTTTGGGGGATTCAGTCCATAGTCAGTGGGCTCTAAGGCAAAAATATCAAGGTAGAAAGCGATAGCAGACCAAAGGTGCTTAGTTCACAGTCACTGGGGAACAGACAGGGGGACAGTAGCAGGGAGGAATGGGCAAGGGATCTTACACAGTACCTAAGACCATGCCTCCAGGGCCAACCTACACACATCCAGGAGTGTCCTTTAATAACCTGCTAGGCACTTCTTTATCGCCTGCTACACAAAGCTGATGTCAAGATTAATGGTCACATACATATTTTGGGTTTCCTGAAACTTTTTAATTCATGTCAAAAGAAACTATCCCATTGCGAGGTGAAGAACACACTTCCTGTGCTGTGGCGACTTCACTGTGAGCAAAGGCTGCACTGTCAACAGGGCTGTGCCTTAGGCCTTGACAAAATCACCTCCCACTGCATGGGAGGTGACTTTTCGTTTTGGTTTTGGTTTTTGGTCCTGGAGGGCCTTCTCACTAAGCTACATCTCTAGCCTCCCCAACTTTTTCTGGAGCTAGGGTCTCACTAAATCACTAAGTGGTCCAGGTTGTGCTCAAACCTGCAAGCTTCCTGCCTTCGCTTCCCAGAGTGCTGGGATTACATGCATGTATCGCCACACTCAGCTTGAATCTCAATATTTTTGTATTTTCCTAGTGTTGCCTAAATATCTTTCAAAGATCAAATTATGATACAGCATTGTAAAAAGAAGTGTCTGTGCCAATAGAAAATATAAGATAAAACTGCAAGGCATAAAATTACTACAAATCTGAAGCACATATTCTTCACAGGAAGAATGATTACTCTTACAAGTATTCTACACACATATTAAAGAAGGAGCTTGCTAGTAGGAAAACTGTCAGGCTTTACAAATTAAACTCAAAACAATAGCTCAAAACCAGTAGGAACTCCCTAACTTCTCATGACAGAAGAGTTCAAGGAACTGAACCTGGTCATCTGAATGACCTATCCTATTTTTAATAAAATCTTGAGGGGTTAGGGAAGTAACTCAGTGGTCTAAGCACCTGCCTGGCAAGCACGAGGATGTGGGTTTGATCTCTAGGCTATCGGATGCCATGCCAGCCCTGGAACCCCAGGCACACCCTGCCAGGCACCAAAACTGGGCCAAGAGGCACATGCCTATAATTCCAGCACTGGGGAGGCTGAGATAGGAAGATCACTGTGAGTTGGAGTGGGGTAGTGAGATCCTGTACCAAATAAATAAATGATTTTTTAAAAAAAGAACATAAGTGTAAAAAAAGAAAATCTTTAGTACAATTTATCTATCTATCTATCTATCTATCTATCTATCTATCTATCTATCTATCTATCTATCTATCTGGACCCCAAGCATTCCCACTGACCTATAGCTCCAGCATTTCTTTTAAAATTTTGAGACAGAGTCATGCTAATTTGCTAAATTGCCTGGGCTGAGCAGATTTGGGATGCTCCTGCCTCAGCTTCCTAGAGTGCTAAAATTTTAGGTATGTACTCTCCCAGCTTGAAAATTTTAGATTTTTTTAGATGAACTCTTTAAAAATATTTTAATTTTAAAGACATACATTACATGCATAACAACAAAAAGATTATAATCACAAAAAAGATTTTTTTAAAAATATTATGGCCAGCTCAGCCTGCCCTGGGGCTGGGGCTGGCACAGTATGTGGTGCCGGGGATCGAACCTCGGTCCCTGTGGTTGCCTAAGCTTGCCTAAGAAGGCACTTTAGACTGCTGAGCCATCTCTCCAGCCCATAAAAAGATTTAAATCAACATTCATCATTTAAAATAATATTATTTGTCAAAATGGTAAATGAAGCACAGTGTACTTCTCAAACATTTTTTCCCAGTTAATGGCAGAAAACCTGTCCACCACTTACTTCAGCTAATAATCCACCACCACAGCCAACATCTAGAATCTTCATCCCAAATAAAGGTTTTCCAGGATGGTGATTAGCAACTCTCTTCAAAAGATTGTCTCTTCAAAACAAAAATTAAATATAAAAAATAAACAATTTTATCAATGAAAAATTATAAAAGTACATAATTTCAATGAAATGTCAACAACTATTTAAACTAAATTATTGATTTTTTAAATAACTGCCATACCTTGCACTATCCTACTGGTTCATTTTATGTTCTGTCTAAACAAATATATCACGGTAGTTCATATGGAGTTCTCAAAGTAATCAAAATCGCCTGAAAGGTTGCAGAACACTAACTGCTGATTCCACAAGTGGAGTTTGAGGATGTACATTTCTGATGATTCTCAGAAAAAACAGCATTCCTGCTTTTCTCTATCTTAGTATTTGTTATGGTTTGTGCTTAGTTGTCCTCCAAAACCTCATGCAGCCATGGGGGTGGACTTTTAGAGTTTGTGTTAATTCATGATCCAATGCTGAGATTGTGGGTGTGAGTGCTATACCCAGCCTGGAGTGGACAGCCTAAGTGCAGTAGAAGGAAGGGAGAGAGGCTTGCTCTCTGCCTCTGTTACTGCTGCTGCCGCCTCTGCTCCCATTTGCTCTTATTGTTTTGCTGTTTCATCCTGCCATGAACTGCTGCCCTCTGCCATGTGCCACTCTGCCTTGGAGCCAGTTGAGTATGGACTGAAACCTCCACAAACTGTGAGGTAAATAAACCTTTCCTTCCTTAATTTTGAGTGTCAGGTATTTTGTCCCAACAATGACTCAGAATTTGGTACTAGGACATTTGGTACCGGGAGTAGTGCCATTGCTGCATCTATACCTGACTATGTGGTTCAAGAGCCTTTGGGAATGGCTTCTGGAGAGAGATAGGAAAGGTTCAGAGATGTTGCCTAAAAGAGAAGTACTGGAACACCGTCAGCTGTTCTGTATGGGAGATTCTGGTCAGAGCTCAGAAGACCAGAATGCGGACAGAAAGCCTGCCTGTAAAGACCAGGCTGGGGAGGCTTCTGTGAAGGACGCTTTGGCTGTTGGACTCCAGACAGTGTGTGTTATGGCTTGGCAGAAAGTTTGTCTGCATTTTGCTCATGTGCAGAGACTGCTTGAAACTCAGATTAAGCACAGTGGACTGATTAATCTTGCAAAAGAAATTTCAAGGCAGTCAAATGTTGAGGCACCAGCATGGCTATTATATGGGGCTTTTTGTCAGATTTTTGTTGAGAATCAAAAGCAAAGAGCCCAGAATGGTGACTTAAAATGTGAGTTTGGGCAGAAAGGAAGTTCCAATAAAGCCCTGGACTGCAAAGATAGAGCAGAAACGATTCCTATTGTTAAGAAGGAACAGGAAAATATAAAAGATGGCCTGAGGGCATCACAAGAAACAACAACTCTCCACCCTCTGCAGCCTCAAAACGCAAAAGTGAAAGACTCTGCTTTGAGGAGAAAGCTGCAGATCACCATATTCCAGAATGGTGGTGACGGCCACACCAGGTTCCAGAATGGCAGTGTTATAGAGAATCTATTCTCAGAATCAGGGTCAGATTGCTCAGTGATAAAGCCACTTGATCCCTACAGCCAAGACAGAAGAAAGCCTGGCTACTACTGCAGCTGGCAGCAGACCTTGGCATCAACCATGTGGCATTGGTCTTAGGCGCCTGCAGAAGGCAGGAGTTCTAAGGTTAAGAAGGCTTGCACCTAGATTTCAGAAGAAAGCCTGGGAAGCCAACAGTATCCCCCTATGTGAAGCTGTGAGTTAGAAGCCTAAGGTGCAGTAGAGGCCCCAGAAGTTTGGAAAAGCCAGGAACATGGATCATCTAAGAAAAGCTGCAAGAAAGGTGCAAAGTAGGCCTAAGAGAGAAGCCATGGGAGCTACAACAAAAAGCACCATAAGGGTGGAGCCACATAAGGTTCACAATTTACCACAATTTGCTTTTGATGTTCCATGTGGAAGTACAGTACTTAGCATTTGATCTGATGCATTTTGGACTTGGTCTGATTCCAATGCTTTGTATCCTGCTGATTGTATCTTTTGGAATGGTAATGTTTATCTTGCACAATTAAACATTGAAAGTGTTTAACTTTTTTTTTTTTTTTTTTTTTCATTTGTACAGGGGTTCACAAGTAAGAGTTTGCCTTAGATCTTGGAGAAGACATGGGACTTGGACTTTTCAGCAATGCTGAAACTGTTAGGACTTTGGCAACTCTCAGAGATGGACTAAAATGTCTTTTTCATAAAGAGATGTACAAGTCTTTGAGGGACCAGGAGCAGAATGTTATGGTTTGTGCTTACATATCCCCCAAAGCTTCACACAGTCACTGAAGTGAGCTTTTAGAGTTTGTGATTAATTCACGATCCAATGCTGGGATCATGGTGTAAATGCTACTTCTGCCCTGGGGTGGACTGACTGAACGCAATATAAGGAAGGGAGAGAGGCTTGCCTCTGCTACCACTGCTGCTGCCACTGTTTCTGCTTTTTGCTCTTGCTGTCCTTCTGTTTTCTGCTGCCATGATCTGCTACCCTTTGCCATGTGAGCCAGCTGAGTATGGACTGAAACCTCCACTAACTGTGAGCTAAATAAACCTTTCCTTCCTTAATTTTGAGCGTCAGGTATTTTGTCCTAGCAAACATGAGAAAAGTAACTGAGATGGTGTTTTAATAATCCACAAATTCAGTAACACTAAAAAGATGTCAATAGTTCTTCTCTGTTGTACTGATTCTGCATGAACCAACAAAACCCAATTAGAAACTTGCTTAACAGTAGGGCCTGAGCATGATATTCTTTGTCAAATACAGTGGCTTTCCCATATCGGCTACTCAGAAATGCTCAATGAATAAATGTACAGAATATTTTCTTAAATGCAAGCTCTAATGAACTCTTGTCCTTATCTGCTATAGAAAACAGAGAGACTATTCCATTCATCTTAGTAGCTTTCAGAGTCTAGCCCCAGAGTCCTTTACAAGATGAGCTCTCAAAAAATACTTGAGTCAACTGTATCAGTGGTACAGGATTTTCATCTGAGTTGCCTATAGGCCAAAGGGGCTGCAGCAGGTAAATATGTACACATGGCTTTGGTGACATAGATCCCTGGTTTCCTTTCATGAGAGTTCAATTCTAATTAACCTGAAATGTCCAATAACACTTCAAACTATGCTATGAAAGCCTAGACATTAGGTAATTCAAAAATTATTCATTTCAAACAGTGAGCATAGAACAGATTCTCCAAAATTTCCAAAGAAAACTTAAAACACAGCATTTTGAACTTAAGTAAAAACAAAGAGAATGAGTTCTTAAAAACAACCACTGGAATGTTACCTAATAAAGGGCACCCTCAGATCATTCATAGAATGAAGAGCTGCATACACGCCCTCCTCATCCCACCACTTTTGAGCCAGGGCCAGGAAGGTTTTGACCTCACTGCTGTCAACCGTGCTGCGTGAAGCACTGTACCACCGGGTCCAAGGCGACCTAAGGAAACAAAGAGCACACAAATGCTGAAGTTTCTAAAAATGTAACACAGCATATGTTGTACACAAAAAATATTCTTAGTTATAAGTTATTAACTTCTATATACATAATTGTTCAATGTCCATGCTATGGATAAAAACTGATTTCCTTGTAATCACACTGTTCACATATATTCACTAACAAAATCACTTTGCCTTTACAGTAAGTTACAACTAAAAACAATGTTTACAGAACTTGGCCTTCTGGATCATATCTAATGCTAATAATAAAGACTAAAGTTCTCTACATGGCTTATAAAGCTCAGAATTATTTAATCCCCAACTCCCTCAATCTCCAAACTCACCTGTCCATCCTGGCTTCATGCTTCCCACACCAGTCACCCAGGCCTTCTTTCAGTTCTTCAAACTGCCCATGCTTGCTGTTTTACAGGCACTGTGCAGATGTTCTAGAACATTCTTTTAATATTCCCCACGTCTCTCATCCTCTAAATACTTAATTCATGCCTTCTCATCCTTTATACTGTAGTTTGAATAAAATGTCAGTTATCTAGAAACTCTTCCTTCATCCTTGTAAGGGGGTCACAGGCCCCTATTTTAATTCCTATACAACTTTGTACCTCCTTATGGGCTTGCATGATAATTTGGTCACATCTACCTGTTCACTGGACCCTAACCACTGTGCAGAAAAGGTATGGACTGTCTTGATGACCATTTATTCCTAGGGACTAGTAGAATTCCTAGAACATAGCCAGTGCTCAAAAGACATTGTCAAAAGAGGGGGGGCGCATTACACTGCATTCCAAGTCACAGGAGCAATACAGCAAAAAATACTCCAAAGGTCTGCTTGGGTAAAATGTTAAGTCAGAAAAAGTACAACAACTTAAAGTTCTATTGCATTTCTTAGTTACATATGAAAGGTACATTCTATATTGACTATTCCTTTTTCTTTTAAGATTTAGTCAGGCATGTTGTCTCTTGCAATAATCCTAACACTCTAGGAAGCTGAGGCAGGAGTACTACAAGTCTGAGGCCACCTTGGACAATTTAACAACTTAGGGAGATATTCTCTTAAAATTTTATAAAAGCAGGGAGTGGGGTGGGGACATAGGTCACTACGAAAGCCGTAGGGTCAATTCACAATACTGCAAAATAAATAAATAAATTCAAATGTAACTTCCCTTTGGCATTATTTTAGGAATATTAGTCTCTTTTCCATTCTTACTACAAAACCTCAATAACCAAGGACTAGGGCTGGGGTTATAGCTCAGTCACACAGCATCTGGGTAGGTCCTGAGTTTGATTCCCAGTACAAAAACAAAACAAAACAAACCAAGGACTAATCTATAATGACTTCCTTTCTTCTTTCTCTCATCCTTATTTTTCTTGGCTCTGTCCCTCCCTCTTTCCCTGCTTCCCTTCCTGTACTGAGGACTGAATCCAGAGAATGCTGACCTTTTAATGAACTCTTGATCTTTTTGCCTCAACCTCCCAAGTGGCTGGGATTACGGGTGTACACAACTGTGCCAAGCTCACTAATTTGCAAGAGATCACAGTGGTCGTTGCTTGGCTGTCAAAGAATAGCTTCAGACACACCCAATCCCAAAGGTTCTCATGTACAAGTAGGACCAGACACATAAAAAGCAAAGCTCATTCTAATGCTATGCAATATTTTCCACAAGGTTACAAACTGGCTTATTAAATACAGGTACAGAAAGACATTACTTTGACCTAACCTAATTCCTTAGCATGTATTCACCCACCTCATAGTTATACTGCATCCAGATCACTTATGATTTTAAGCACGGCATTACTATGTTCTGTTATAAGAATATATTATGATTAAAACATTTATTTGTGTAATATGGTCTCTGATTAAAAATAAAAGCTTTCTCTGAATTTAAGTGAAGGATATGGAATGGCTATCAGCTGTGTTACTCTATCAAGTTTTCTATGGGCTTAAAATTTTCCAAATTTAAATTATTAGAAAATAAATTAAGAATAAATAAAAGCTATTTTAATCAAAACACATGAGCTATTACATACTAAGGAAGCTTATTAAACATAAAAATACTATTCAATTACTTTTCACATAATTATGTATATATCTGCCAGAGCAATAAATAAACTTACCAGTAACTTTTAATTCTATTCAAAGAGGAAAAGGTCATCCTACAGGATTTGATACACATGGTTCCATATTCTTTGAAAACCAATGGTTTATTTTGTAAAGTACAAATGAGCTGGCTACCTGAAAAAAAAAAAAAAAAAAGACATATAGAGAAAACATATTACATAGTAGGAATGCTTGATATGTATGTAGTTAAAGAAAGAGTAAAGAGACAACCTACAGAATGGGGAAATTTTTTACCAGGTATACCTTGGACAAAGCACTAATATTAAGAATACATAAAGAACCCAAAAAAGGGTGACCAGATAGCTCAGCACTAAAACACCTGCTTAGGCAGAGTGCAACAGCCGGGCTTTAATCCCAGGCATGCTATGCCAGCCCCGCCCCCAGGGTGTGCTGAGACAGTGGTGGAGACTGAGCATGGTGGCATGTGCCTATAATCCCAGCACTTGGGAGGCTGAACACAGGAGAATCACTAAGAGTCTGATCTACATAGTGAGACTTTATACACATACCCTGTAGTCCTAAATTCAAAAAAAAAAGAAAAAAGAAAAAAAAAAAAATTAGGCCCCCCAAAATAAAGATCTAATCAAAATGGGCAACTAAAATGAACATACACTTCTCAGATGAGGAAGTGACGTACAAATGGCCAGTAAACAGATGACAAAATGTTGAAAACTGCTATCCATTACGAAATGTAAGCTAAAACAACACTAAAATTTGACCTTCCTCCAATAAAAATTACCATAATTAAGGGCTCAAGAAAACAAACGCTGCTGAAGCTGAGGGATCAGCTGGTCAGCCCTTTTTTGGGTTCTTTATGTATTCTTAATATTAGTACTTTGTCCAAGGTATACCTGGCAAAAAATTTCCCCATTCTGTAGGTTGTGGGGCAATATGGCACAAACTCTTCTGCATTATTGGATAGAATAAACAAGGGCCAGCCAGATAGCTCAGTGGATTAAAGTGCCTGCTTAGGCAGACACAGGGATGGGGTTTGAACCCAGCACACAGTGCCAGCCTGGCCCCCCAGGGTGCACTTAGCCTGTGATTGACACTGGGCATGATGTTACATGTCTGTAATCCCAGCACTTGGGAGGCTGAAAACAGGAGAATCACTACAAGTCTGATCTGTGTAGTGAGATGCTGTAGACCCTATATTAAATACATAAAAAATAAAATAAAATAAATAAAAAAGAAAACCAGGAAAATTCCTCAAAAAAATTAAAAATAGAAATTCCATTTGAAGGCAAAAGGAAGGATCCCTTTGTGGTAGGCACACACCACGAGCTCTTTTTCTTATTTCCAATAACTATTCTCCCAGTTCCCTTCTTTTGTATGCGATTTTATCCTTCAGTTTACACAACTCATTGCTTCACATTGGAGGTCCCACCAAGATCAACTCTGCACTTCATATCTAGCAAACTGAAATTGACAGGAGGTACCAGATTGGAGTATTTATCTTTTTCCCTCCATTTAACCGTGATTATACTTATTACACAGACACAATCTATGTTCTGTGCTTTTGTTTGTTTTTTGTTAGATGGTCTTATGCTTCTTCCCTATAGATAAAGTTTCCATTCCTTGCACAGAGAGTGACTATCAGATTAGGGCAGTGGTGTGAATCTGTGGCATGTGCACCACAGTGGGCTATTTGTATCACGGTAAAGCTCACAAGAGTTTGCCATCACTGGATTAGGACTTTCTATTCCTTTTCCCTTCCCCCAAGAATTAGGGGTTCTAGCTCAGATGATGCTACAGACAGAATGACAACAACAAGAATAAGTTAGGGCAAAGGCCTCTAGCCTGTGACTTCAGTGTACAAGCTAGAGTTCTTTACAGTCCCTTGGCGAAAGCCTTGCTTCCCACTTACAACTGACAACCTCTAGCAGGCCACTGTCTCTTCTTTTAGGACTTCCCTCACTCTTAACACAGAGCAGCTGATAGTGGGAACCCACGCAGGGTGAATGTCTTCCTCTGCTGATCCATTCCCTGTGGAAGCCAGACTCTTGGTGCAGGTTTTCCACTCAGGAAGCCACTCTTGGTGTAGGTTTCCATCTCTCCAAGATGGTGGGTTCCCCATCTCTGTGCCTCACTAGCTATCTTGCTAGGCCATCTGGTCCAATCTGATCAGTTGGCTGGCAGCCCCAGTACCACAGAACCCCTCTATTAGGGGATGCTCCAAAGGAGGCAAGTATCTCTTGTGTCTCCCTGAGACAGGAGGTTTGTTATCCTAGGGGAGCTTGCATCAATTTTATTTTCCCTTTTAATTTTTGTCCTTTTAAATTTCTGAATCTTTTAAAACTTTCATATTTAGGTTATA